>OMLM01012079.1:43730-66513 GCA_900302695.1 Helostoma temminkii
TCACAACATGAGCTTTAGCAAGTTTGATGTCATTTTACTTCCAGTGCAAAACACTTCATGGTGCTGACATGTCCATCTGAGAAACTGAAATGGATGGGAGGAGTCTAAAGTCTCTAAGAAGCTGAACCAACGATGGTGTGATCAACTTGGTCAAAAATCTCCAGCACTGAACTATATTTTATTCTGAAAGTGTTAAAATTACTCTTTGGCAGCTGAAATAAACTTAAATGTTTAAGTTTAAGTTTCAAGGCACCAATTTTTGCTCAGTAGGGACAGGTCACATTTTATAGTTTAGGCACTAAAGCAACGTCATTAGGTTTATTAAGTACTTAATTAATGTTGATATATGATATTTGTGGTCATGGTTACAATAATAAACATGCTGTAGAGGTTGAGAGAAACAATAATTATTGGTTTGTAATGTCAAGTTTTATGTGAGTCGACGTGTTCAACCCAACCTCTGCAGACCTTGTTGCTGTTTATAAATTGTCATCTGACTGTCACCTAACAATAACATTTTGGTCTGTAATAATAATACATACATAATAATTTTTTTTAACAGTATTTATGGCAGCAGCATTGAGTCAGTTTCAGTTTGTATGATAACAGATTCTGAGGCGCTGAGATATACTGAGATATTAAACTGTACAGTTAATAGTACTGAATAAGTGTTGGTTTTTGGTGTTTTAATTTCAAAACTTACTAACAAACTTCCAGGGCTTTAAAATCCTCATCACTCATTCAGTCATTCATTCAACACAGTAACTCTTTTCAAATCCATACAGAAGCAACTATAGGGTGAGAATTTCAAGATGTTCTGCTGCTTCGTGCATACATTTCTCCTTTCATATGAAATATATGGTAAATTCTCTGTTCAGTCCTGAGGGAAAAAATGATTTACTATGACAGGACTGCATAACGAGTTGGCGTCTTCTCATGTTGTGCCAGGAAATCCTTTGAACAACATTTACATTACTGGGAATAACTTGTAGTAGGAAATCAGACTGGACTAACGTTGTGGTGCAATACAAATGTTAGAATGTGCATTCTCCTGAGCACCTAATGTACTTTACTTGTCCAAGGTGACTTTATTTAAATATCCAGAACGTGAATCATGACTTTAAATCCAGACTGAAACAGTTTTTAAAGAGTTATTTGTCATGTAGTCACTAACGAGATTGTGCTTTGTATCCTTTATAGTAGTACTGGTTGTAAATGGTTTGTGTCTTGTGCTGTTTTGTGTATTTTCTTATTGAGTTTGTGCATTTTAAAGGTTCTGCTAAATGTGGTGGTCTATGGTATTGATTAATCCTATGTAGCATCTACACATATAAATAAACATAAACAATTTAATAATACAAATAGTATATAGGCCTTGCAGTGACAATGTTCTGTCAACTGAGATTTAAAGTGTGAAGAATATAAATTATGAAGCGTTTTTCTGCCTACAAATTAATAGAAAAGGTCTTTAAAAATCAAAAAGTTCTTCAGGAGTAAATTGTTACACAACATTTCTTTTAGTGCTGGGACTTGAACTGGAAGTTGTGTGGAAGGTGACATTTGTTGAAAACGTCACTTCTGCTTTAAAAATATTCCTAATATACTCAATAATCCAGTGACGTCACTTTGAAAACATTTTATGCAGAAACATCTTTTTGTTTCTTCGACCTCTGAACAGTTACTAGAGAGATGCTGCTTTTGAATTCAAATGCAAATTATGTTATGGCAGGTTTGAGAACCACAAAAAAAAGGCCAGTCATCTCTGTTGTATTGTGGTTTGGGCAGAACTGCACCCACAACCATGCTGCATAAAATATATTCAAATGGACAATTAGATTTTTTTAAGGCAGCATCCTATGCTTGAATCAGATCTTGTGACTCTTGTGACTATTTCGAAAGCATTCCTTCTACATGAGAAAATTTAGACTAATGTTTAAAAAGAAAAAAAGAGATTTGCAGATTTTCACACCACAACGTTACATTTCTTAGCACATTTGGCATCTCTTCTGTTTACATTTTTTGAGCATACTTAAACAAGAAAGATGATTGTTATATGTGGGATATGTGGAGACCATTCTGAGTTTGATGAGGAAGTATTGTGACAGAAACTACAGACCTCCCTGTAGTCCACTTCCCCCTCTAACACCTCATTGTCTCTTGTGAAACTCTCTACACTCTGTGCATGCTGCCGGTCCTCTTCCTGCAACTGCCTGCAGCTCTCTTTAACAGCCCCCCTCTATGTACGACGAATGAATCTTTCCCACTGAGATTACAATACACCTATATTCATTCACAGTATGTTCAAATAAATGTTTTTTTCAATCGTTATTTTAGTGTGAATGTCACATTTCATATCAACGTTTTGTCCTGAATACATTGAACCTGTATATTTTCTGACTGTTATGAGTCAAAACACTCTTTTTTTTATTATGATAATGTGCTCACAAATCAAACTGCACAACCACGTAATGTACATGTATTTTTTTTACCAGTGAGTTCGTCTCAATGAAAGGGCTTTTTCTGAAAAAGGGGAAACTCATTCTGCTGCTGCTGTGAAGAAGCTGAATTTCCCTGAAGTGGTGGCCTTTTAAAACATGCAACCACATCCCTTGTATTTCAAAACTGGCAGTGAAGTATAAAACATCCTAATTTTACCTTTCAGAAGGAAGCTACAGACATGAAATCTAATTCATCATGCAGCTAGACAACTGTCTTCAAAGTGCTGTTTTTCTTTCAAAACCATTTACATTAAAACTGTATATGAACTATGTGATAGAATGAACATCACCAGGAAGATAAAAGAGATGCATTAGGTTTAGTCTGAGGATTGTACAAACATTCTTACAGCCGTTTAAAGAAACAATAAAGGTGTGGTACTGTACCATTGTTGCTGTGGGTCTCTCCTCCTTTGGTGTCCCCTTTCTGAAGAGTTTGTACGTATGTGTCGTTAAAATCCACAGGTTGACCTACTCAGACTGCAGCCATCACACAGCTGACCAGACAGAGCTAAGAGCAGCCAACAAATTACAAGACATCCAGTGCAACATTCAAAAACTACTTCCTCATACTCCCACAGTCAGTGTGTGAAACAAGAAGTGCTTTAAGGTAACACACACACACACACACACACATACTGCTGAACATCCTCACATACTGAAGCCGCTACTTCTGTATTTTACTCATCAAAGTCATCGGGCTGAAAATAAAATAATGACCTAACTGTCTGATGATAGTGTTTGTGTCAGCAGATGCAAAGTTTAAAAGCACAATTAGTCAGTGCAATTGACTTTAAACACAGCAGACACATGTTGATGCCAACAACAGCAGCAAAGTGTTGATTATCTCCAACCTGTTGCCAAATGATGGTGTTTCAGTTGAGCTGCCGGCTCCACCCAGGCTGTGGTTACACGATATTTGTGTCATCAGTGTGGCTGCTGTTCCCAACGCCCATATTAACTGATTCAAGTTCACACAGAGTGTACACCTGAGTGTTTTGGTGAGGAGGTGTCAAACAGTGTTGTTTCTGCTGTGGTTTGTGTCATTTTGAGTGAGAATGTATCTGCTCAGTCTGAACCCTAAGAGAATCTCATCTAATCACATCTGGATTAGTAAACTATTTATTCTGTCTAGGAAAAAAATGCCAAATACACAACTTTACATGAAATTATTACAGTGGAAAACTTGTTCAACCCCCATTTAAAATCAGGTGTATTGGAAATTTTGCTTTAAACTTTCAGCGTTTGCAAAAAAAAACCGAACAGGAACAATTCAAATAGCTCAACACAACTAATGTTACAAGTGGTTGCTCCAAATACAACACAAAAGCTAGCTAGTTGTGCAACTAGCTAGTTGCATGTCATGTTGTCTCAGCTGATCAGAATCATCTTGGAATTATTCAAGGCTAAAAGAATCATGTGATTTGCCCAACAGGGAAATTGAATTCTTTAAATTATTGAGATGGTGATCTTGTTGTACAGTCTAATGGCAGTGGGCACAAAGGACCACCTGAAGCTTTCCCTCACCTGCCTTGATGCCACCTCTCCAACACACAACAGCAAATAACAGAGCACTCGCTATTATGGGCTGATGGAACATTTTCAGCAGCTTGTTGCTCACGTGCTATATACGATACTATGAAGAACAGTCTCTTCTGTCCTTTCCGAGTCCGGTTTGCTGTTGGTGTGGACTCCAAGATATTTGTATGACGCCACTATCTATCTGTCTTTCTGCTCTTTCTGAAGTCCGCCACCAGTTCTTTGGTTTTACTGATGTTGAGCATCATGCCACAAAGCTCTCTATCAAGTGTCTGTACTCCTCATTGTTATCATTATTGATGCAGCCAACAACTGAGGAGTCATCAGAGAACTTTTGTAGGTGGCAGGTTCCTGAGTTATAGCGGAAGTCAGAGGTGTAGAGTGTAAACAGGAATGGTGCAAGTACAGTTCCTCAAGGTGCACCTGTGCTGCTCATCACCGCCTCAGATACACAACCCTCTATGTGAACAAACTGTGACTACCCCGTGAGGTAGTCTATGATCCACTTCACAGTGTTGGTTTGAAGCTTCATTTCCTGCAGCTTTGCAGCAAGTAGGTGAGGCCGAATGGTGTGAAGGGCACTTGAGAAGTCAAAGAATGTAACTCTCAAGGTGCAATAGGAAAATGATGGCATCCTCCACTCCAGTGTGTACTTGATGTAAACTGAAGGGTGTCTATGTAGTCATCAGAGAGTGCGACACCTCAAGTGCTGCAGAACCAGTCTCTCAAATGTCTTCTGATGGTAGGGCCACAGGTCTAAGATCATTAAGAGTACAGGAAATGCTTTTTTCTTTTCTTCACAACAGTGTAATACAGAAAATCTTCCATAATTTAGGCACTTTTTTTCAGCCTCAGAGGGAAGTTAAAGAGCTGCTGAAAAACCACTGCAAAATGTGTAGCACACACTTTGAGTACTCAGGGATTAATATCATCAGGTCCCTTTGCTTTGTTTGTCTTGAATGTAGACGTCCCCTTACTCACTTGTTCTGTAGTAATGGTGCATGTATATGTATAGGACCTGCAGCAAGTCATTACAGCATAAGGATGTTCTGAATATGTGTGTCATAAATGTGTTGAATAATTTTGAGACTGAAGTTATTAAAAGTTAAATTTTGTGTCGAAGGAACCACAAGTGAAGCAACCATTTGTAGCAGCCGTGTGCCTACACAGACAATCTATATGATCGTCTGCAATTTGACAACATTCTGACATTCTATCTGACGATTTGTCAAAAAATACAAGTCCCCCTCACACACAGAAGTTGAAACACATGATGAGTAACGTTAGTACAATAGTTTTAACAAAATAAGGAAAGAATTGACAAGCACTTGAAGCTACTTTTATTAATTGTCCTTATATTTTATTTATTTAATACATTTTTACAACTGTAATGTTGTTCTCGTGTTTATTTCATGTTACCCTGTCTTTTATCACTACGCATCTATTTGAGTGTGTGTGCAGGAAACTATTTGCAACACTGCTGCAGAAGAACTACATGGGGTGAAGCACAAATGAAAAAAAAAATCAACACACCATCTTGAATCATTTTAATATTTCTTTTAAAAACATGTACATGGGGGAGGAATCTTCCATAGTATTGACATACAGTACATTTCATATTATATTTAGCATGTGAAAAACAAAACAAAAGCTATTGCCCATCTTATTTACTCCCCAGTGTGAACCTTCATCTTAGGCCTGGCTACAGAAAAAATGCCTTTGAGACAGTGATACTGAATTATTTCTGGCAATTTTCTTTAAATCCAAATGTCTCGTAAACTAATATAATATTTGACAATATGTGCAATGGAAATGTTATAAATAGTATTCATTAATATAAACAGTTTCTATGTTCCACATGGATGAAAGAGCAGGGCTGGCCCAATTTTAACCCCCAATTTGCTAAAGTTCATACATGCCAAAGTTGATCCCACATCCCAAATTGATTGTAATGCTACTACAACTGGTTATTTTTTGAATGCCACGATTGGTGAAAGAGGACATGAAAAGGAATTTTAAGTAGTTTGTATAATGACCCCAAATGATTTTGTAGTGTCATTTCGTTATCCCCAAATACTGTATGTATTGCTGCATCTCCATGGCAATATAGTCCACTTTATCCAAGTCAAGGAGAGCTAATACAAACATACAGTAATTATTATTAAAATGAGCAGAAAACCCCCAAAGAAGGCCCCTTATGGGTGAGGACCCTAAGCAGCTGCACTCGTAAACCTCAGGCCAGCTCTGCAGATTGCTGTTGATACTAAAGTCGCAGACAGATAAGCATATGAAGACACAGTTATTAAAATGGTAACTCAGAACAACTGACAACAACAGTGAATTAATAGCACCAAACCAAAGCACCATGAGAAAAACAGGAACACTGCAGCTAATTACATTAGCCTCCTCTCTTTACAGTGAAATGAAGTGACATTTAGTGTAACACAGAGCTGCTTTGAGGAGTGAACAGTGTGAACACGTGGGAAGAGTCTGGCCACAGCAAACCTCAAAGAGCAGTGTGATATCACATCAGACCGGATGACTGATCTCTAAGTGTCTCAGACAGCATTTCTAAAAATATCCTGATGAAGAAATGGCTGAAACTGCATCTAAACTGCATCATAAAAATGTGCCAATAGATCTCTTCAATGAAATGTACACTATAACTGCGGGTCAGGTGACATTTGTCTGATTCTGAAGCAGAGAAATTTCCTGTCATGGTCATTATCAGTATCTTTAAAAAAAGAACAGCTGACATAGATTCACACAGGAAAGACCAGTTTTTACACTGTGGAATAACATATGTGCTGCTTTTTAAATGGTGTAATTTTTTAACCCAGATGACAATTTTTAGATTCTTGCTTTTGAAAATGCAAAATGCAGCCGCACACTCTGTTGACTCATTAAAGCACCTATGAGTGGTATTATTCTGACAATGTATCAAATGACAATGTGAAAAAAGCGTGTGAAAGGTAATTATGAATCTACACAGAATTACCACATGAGTCGTGTGAATTTATAGACCTTTACAGTGAGTTATAACTCATTACGTCATGGTGGATCACAACCTTACTGTTTGGTTCACTAACACTGCTTTCAGGCACCTGTTATCAATAAAAACACCTTAAATACCAACTGCACAGTACCTGCTCAGCACCATATTACTACCACAATATTTCCCTCAGAAGTTGGAATAAAAAAAACAGAACTAAAAGAGAGCGAATACTTGACATTCATCAGGTGATAAACAAAACCAGATAAATGTTGCTGGTGCTCTGTAACTGCTGTATGTGTAAATAAGCAACAGTTTGCCAACAAATTATCAACAATAACTGTAAAATACTATATGTCAGTGTTGTGTTCACAATTAGTCTTTACTGCCCCCAAGTGTTGCCGGAAAGAAAAAAGAAGTTTAAATAGGCTCTAATTTAGAAAACATGTGTCACAGCAGACAGCGATAAATATATCAGAACTGTACAGCAAAGAAATCTGCTGTTTTATGTGTGTGTAAATCCATCCTCAGATTTGCACTCTCACTATAAAAGATCTCTTTGAAAGCAGTGTGGTCAGATGCCTTCGCTTCTCCTCACTGGGCCTGTTCCTGCTGGCAGAGCTGACCCACTGTCTCAATGTGATACAATTTTCCACTCACAGTAAGAATTAGTAGCACTGAGTGGTAACATGTGGCAAAAATTAACAGCAAGGTCCAGATACCGACAATGAGCCAAGCTGTTAAAGTTCCGCTTTGAAAATATACACATTTGCAGCCACAACACAAAATAACTCTACTGTGAAAATGTCCTGGTGAGTCAGCATCAGCTTTACTAACTCTGTGGTAGTGTCTTTTCTTGTCCTGTGCAGTATGAAGCAGTGTTTTCCTGTAGAGGTGATAATATGTAAGCAAACTGACCAAAATGGCAAGACTGTGGCAGGTTGAGGTGCAGGTGCTGTGAGATATTTATAGCTTCCACGGAGATATCAAGTCAAATCCCATAAAAAACATACATAACATACACAAGCCTCTGACACTTTGTGCAAATCAAACTCTCCTCATACTTAAGCTGAACAACAGCGATGGCTTGATGCAACATTGATACGCCAAATATAATAGCCAAAAACAACATGGTCAAGTACAAACTATCAGAGAACATGGAAACAAATCTTTTATTTCATAATATTATTTTTTTTCATGGGCAAAGAAATCAGGAAAATATTTTTCTTTACAAAGTGGATTTTTTTTTAAAATTCATACTTAAACAAATACCACCTATTAACATCCAGGTTTAAGAAATTTAAGCCAGACAAACTTGGACCTACTGCGACCAGTCCTGTGGCCAAAGTGAACTATATTAGCACCAAAATATTAGAACAGAAGGACTGTTTAGAAAGACAGAGGAAGAGTTAATCTTAAAAGACGATGGAGAAAAGTTAGTCTCTCCCTCTCTGCCTCTCCAGGTTTCAGCAGCCCTCCCTCCAGTGGAATGTATAAACTCAGCTCAGCTCTCGTCTGGAATCTGGCCGGGAAAAAAGGGCCCCCTCCTAACAGTTTGGGACCAGGCGTCAGTACAACAGCGTCACAGGTAGAACTCACACTCCTCTGATAGAGGTAGCATGAGGGCTGCTGTTACAAGGCTCAGTGGGAGGGTTTCAGGCTTACTGTATGAGTGTGAACAGGACCCAAAGATGCGCGCTGTGAGTTTCATGGTGTCAGTGTCCCTGGCAGGTCTTGCAGCACATTTGTCTGAAATATGGCCGGCTGCAGAACTTGAACCTGAGCACCAGGGGGCAGTAGGCCACAGTGTTCACATCTTTACACTCTGCAGGGGGGACACATAAAACTGTTTATTACTGCATTAAAATGTTTTTAAAGTACATGATTTCATTCAAAATTCCAAGAAATACTGTCACTTTATCTTTCAAAGAAAGGAATGATAGAGATTGTCTGATTTGGGTGTCAAATGATAAATTGACACATATGTTGAATACACTTTGACAAAATCATGCACATTTTGTAAAGTATAGTAAACATGCAGTGCAATATCTAAAAATGTATACATTCTCTATTCAGAGAAAAGAAGAAATAGGAAAAGATGAATCAACATTTCTGCTTAAATTGTATGTTTTACAGCAGTGTTATTTGTTTGGTAAGTTCCTAATGACTAATACCTTAACTGCAAGCGTCATAGACTGTAACAGAAAAGGGAAAGTGTAGCGGTATTATTCAAGTTTTGCTAACTTAAGCTGCATATTATAGTTATAATCTTGTTTTTAGACTGTCTTTCTCTTTACAGGTTTACGGGTTACAGGAGTTTACAGTTTACTTATATAATTTTTTCTGTTATTATTATATTCCATTCGCATTAAGAATGGATATGCATGTTGATGTGCGTGGACATGTATTCACCTTTGTTTCTGGCAAGAAGGCATGATGCAACTGTCTTCTCACTTTTTATACAAATGTTAACATTTTTATTACATCTATAAACAATGAAAAAAGCTTACTATGAAACATCTAAGCAGACTTTTATCTTAACTACATTTTAGATAGAAATTTAAAATTTAAAGTTCATTTTGGCCCTGAGATGGACTGGCGACCTGTCCAGGGTGTACCCTGCCTCTCGACCGTATGACAGCTGGGATAGGCTCCAGCACACCCCGTTTTTCATTTGATGACATGCGATTCATAATAATTTTACTAAATGTCTCAGAAATTTCCATTTTAAAATAGAAATCTTCAACATATTACATAACCTCTAAATCTAAATCTACATGTTCATTTGAGCACCACCATTTTGTCAAAATGAGAAACTGTCCCGTAAAACTTGAAGGGCTGAACTTTCATGTCTTACCCTCGGGGTTGTCTGTACTGATTGGCAGACTGGGGTCACATTTGCTCTTGCACTGCTGCATGGCTGCTGGCCGCTGATGATCCAGACACTCATTGGACGGCTGCCCGGTGTGAGTCAGACATTGTACAGAACGCATCTCCTGACCCAGGCCACACTTGGCAGAACACTGAACAAAAAAAAAGCAAAACTGGATTTTTTCAAACTGACTGATTTGTATAAAAATATCCCACTTTTACTGTAAATTGGACCAAGAATAAACCAAAAGCTTGTCTTACCTCTCCCCAGGGACCTGTCACCCACTGAGGAGGAGGACAGCGCTGGAGGTTACAGCGCACTGTAGAGGTGGGCCGGCCATTCTTGGGGCACTTAGACTCTGGCAGCGTGTCACCGCTCTCCCCACTCTTACACAAGACCACACGGTGTCTGTAGCCTGGACCACAGCTGGGTGTACACTGCAGACAATGTGGGAGATGACAAAGGGGTCAAAAGCGTACAAAATAATTTTCTTAATCCAATCAGCAGAGGGCAGCAGCTGTATTAGAAACAAAGCTTGGTTCCTGCAAATCAGCAGGACACAATTCCCCTCCTGCATGTAGCTCACTACATTACACAAGATGTCAGATAAAAGTTGAACCCTGCAGCACTTCTGATACCACTGAATCTGATTATAATTCATCCTGAACTGTGAGAACAAAGATATCTCAGGAAAAAGTGGCATATAAGGAGAAAGGCAGAAACTGGGGAAAGAAAAACTTCCACAGACTGCTCAAACTAAGGGTCAGAATTAAAAATAGGTCAGGACATTCCAACACCTTGTGCAACAATATGCATTCACGATGTTCAGTGTGATGTATTTGTCTGCTCCGTGCCTTCTTCTGGCAGACGTTTGGGTTTGTAAGGTTCATCTGGAAAAGAAACTATTGTTTCATCTGACAGGAATTCTGCACAAAACTCAAGTATTGTTCAAATGAATCCTTGACTTGACAAAAAACATTGCAGTATTATTTGCAGAGCACATGTGTCTGCCTACCTCTGACCAGTCCAGGGCCAGCCATTCTGGGGGGCAGCTGTTGTTGCTGCAAGGCTCAGTGAGTGAGGGGTGTGGGGGGGTACAGGCTGAGTCATCCAGGACTTTCTCCTCTGCCGAAGAGATCCTCCTTTTACACAAAACCTCCCGAGTCCGCAGGCCACCGTTACAACTGCGGCTACACTCGGACCACTCTCCTGTCCACCAGCTAAAGGCAGAGAGTAACACTTAGTTTGTATTTAACGGTTAATAAATGCTTAGTAGACAATTGTGTGGAGACTACAGGAGCTTTTTCTGTAGAAATAACAATCAAAGGTAGGAACACACAACAACAAGTATTTCCTACTCTATACTCTATACATAAAATAAAAGCAACATTTATATATGACAGTATAAGAAGATAGTATACAGGATGTGAGATATAATGCTAAATAAGGAAGGAAAAAAGAAATACATTTGTATTCCACCTGAAGAAAAGGTTCTAGACAAGAGAAGACTCACGTTGGGGAACACGGCTCAGTATTGCAGGATCTTCTCTTCTCTTTGGGTTTGTTCTTCTTGTCACAGAAGTGGTTGTAGACGACTGAGTGATCTGCCTGCTTCTTACACACCACCTGTTGGAGCTGCACACCTGAAAGGGGAGACCAAAGGCACAAGAGGGAATTTTAAAAGGTCATAAGAACAGGAGTCATACAGATACTGATACAGAATGTCCATGTTAGTTGTTGTGAAACCTACCTACCAGTTTCACACATGAGAACTGCACAAAATTCAACAACACTACAAAGAGCAACACACACCTATGGCATATGTCAACACCAATGCCCCTTGCTTTTGTAAGGCCTCCGTGCCAGTGACAGCATGGCCTTATGTTTTCAGATTTTCCATCCATCCATCTTTGACCTTAAGTCCATCCCATCATTGTGAAGGTGACATCACAGGAATGCCATGACAATATTTTAAATTTGTGGCAAATGTCCACTAGGTCTAAAAGGTCAATGTCACTGTGACCTCATGTATGTCCCATTGTATCCAGAATTTCAAGAACAAGCATTTGCTTAAACTCATGCATAAACCTAGTAGAATATGAGGGACACTGCAACTTCACTAGTTGGTAGAGGTCTACAATCACAATTACTGCGTCTTATTTGTCTGCAGGACACTTTGTGTTAGTTCCAGTTATAGTTGGTCTTTAGATGGATTTAAAACGAGGCACCATCGCACACCATGTAATGATTCTACCACTCATTCAGCCGCTTGTCTCAGCTGATAGTGCCGATAAAGTGTCTGCAGCCTTTGCTATGCACATGTTCTTGTAAAAAGGTGATTAAAAACCCAGTTACACATTTACATGCCAGGGTAATTGGTGTTCTCTAGGAGAACCAAGTTTCCCGTTTCCTGTTTACATGACAGTTAAGGAATGAGCTTACTTAAGAAAGCCTATAGTAACCAGATTTCTACAGTCCATGTAAACGCACTGCATGTGGTAATTATAGTTTATGTAAGAAAGCACACAGGCAGCATGTAGGTATTGATTATTGCAGTTTGAAGTATATCAGCTCTGATGAAAAGAAGGAATTAATCAGAGTGGATTGCTTTGATTAAAAGAATTTGAGCAAAGCAAAAAAAGCAAAAAAGCAAAATAAAAAAATACACGGCCATTTATGAAAACTACACTGTTCCACGGCCACGCCCTCCACTCCACATAACACTAAGTTAAGAGAATTTATTGTTGAGTCAAGTTAAAGAATTTATTTCTCAGTGGGGAAATGAGGATATGGATCATTAACTCACAAAGCTTGGAGAGGAACAAGATTAGTTAATGTGAACTGCTCAAACACTTCTGACTCCAAAAACACTACAATGTCACAGCGGCCTTTCTGGGTCAGTGCTTGTCTACAGCATTGATTTATACATCCATGTTTTTTTATGAGCCACCATAGGTGTGTGTTAGTGCTTCTGTGTGTTTGCACATCCGTGAGAGAGAGGCAAAATAAATATAACTCATATAAATGTAACTCATGAACATCTCATTTGTCTAGCCTTAAAGGAATTGTTCAGTGTTTACGGAAATGTTGACAGAACTCACACATAAGTCTGAAAAATGTTAAAAGCTACTATGCAACCTCCAGAAATTATGCTATCTTAGCACAAAGACTAAGTCAAATCAAAGTTACAGCTGCCTAGGAACTCTGCTAGAGCTCACATCAAATCAAATTATATTCCTTTTTTTCATTATGAATTTTCATTACTCGATAATGTTTGCAATCTTAACAAGAACACAAGCATATTTTGACCAAATTCAAATTAATCTCTGTCAAAAAGTAAAATTTCTTGTCATTAATGTAACAAACGAAAACCAAAAGTTAATAATATCTGTTTCTTGTTTTCACAAGGTATGTAATCTTAATCTCATTTAATCTAAGGCTCTTGATGAACACTAGGGTTGGGGTTAGGCATAAACCTGAAATGATTACAGTAGTGTGCAACAGTGTTCTGCTGTGTTGTGTGTGTGTTTACCTCCAGCGCAGAGAGCTGAACAGCGTGACCAGGAGCTGTAGTGCCAGGCAAAGCTGTTTAGAGCATCCCTATTGATTGGGGGGTTGAAACGATAGTGGATCCCTGGATTCTCCTCCCTCACCAGCACCTATACATATATACAGTGCAAGTGAACATTTTAAAGTATAAAATAATTCAACTTTTAGTTTTTAGTTTTTCGTTGAAGGTTTCTTTAGTCAGAAGAACATTGTCCATTCTTACCATGACAATAAGAGTCATGTTTGTTGGCCCTAGAGCTTCAAGAGTTTCCGGTCCATCGGTGGGTTGCCTGTAGTGGAACGTGGTACCAGCGATATCAAACCTGTGTGTTGTGTCAATAGTCAGCTTCCCATTGATGAAGTACTGGTCACCTTTACTCTTTAGCACTGGGAAACACAGAAAGGGGAGACAAATGTGGTAAATTGAACAAATGCGTGCAATAATATCACCTAAGGAAATTACTGCAGTGAAGGAAAGACATATGTGTATGTTATGGTTTACATTTTTTCATTAACAAGTATAAGATTTCACTGCAGAAGATCTACAGAACAACGATCAATCTCTGAATGGTTTATCCTGTAAAGGGTTGCAGGGATGCAGGAGTTGATCTCATCTGTCATTAGGGGTGACCACCACCCAATCAAATGTGAGTGTAATAAGAAAGAAGTCCAGTTGCCAACTTCTAAATAACTTTACTTGGTTGACTGAGACTGAAACAGACACATTCAAATGTCAGGTTTACACGTTTTGGAGTAACAAAACTGTGCAAACAAGCAATTTCACTACCTCTGAAGTCCTGCCCACTGCTGGTCTAGAGATAGCTCCAATAAACTGTAAATACCCACACATAAAAACATCATATTTGGTTGTAAAGCACTTTTGAGTGTAAAGGGTCTCCCTTGCTTCCTGTGTTTGTGCTGACGCTGCACTCACATTATGTCAACAGAATGGGAAGAACAGGAAAGAGGGAGATGTAAGCATCTTATCATTATACACCGTTTTCACATCAGACATGTTGGCGTGTCATGGCAAGAAAGGAAGGAAAAACACAGGTGTTATTAATAACACTGACAATAACCACATGTGACACTGAGCCAGCATGCAAAAACTGCACTTTAGGTGGACTTTAGCCATCATTAATGTTCTCAATGATAGCCATGCTTTTCCTGCAATAACACAGCCTGGTGTGAAAAGATCTGCAGAATGGAGACATATCAAACTGATACCAATCTCTTCCCATCATCTTCTCATCTTCTTACAACTTTAAAAATCATACATAACACAGCTTTGTGGTGCCTATCACATATTTCATAGTGATATATGTCATATGTCATATTTTCTTTGAATGGAAATTATACAGTACAAAGAATTGGCCTGAATATCTTACCAAGGTAGTTGAGGGAAATGTTGAGCTCTTGTATGTGGATGAACACTGATCCTTTAGGAATTCTGACCACCTCTTCATAACCTGAGACACACACAGACGCAGACAAACTCAAAAAAAGGAAGCAAGGTGAAGGAGGTTTATTTACTGGGGATCAGTGAAACAACTCATAAGTGGTGTTTAGCTCTGGTGGACTGAGCAGAGGCTTCAGATTCCAGCTGCATTCCTGGGCAGCCCGACCTCAGCTGCTCAACTCAGCTCTTTGCTAGAGAGCAAGAAATATGCCAAGAGCCGGCAAGAGCCTCTTCTTCTTCTTCACTTCATTCCCTGAATCTGTTTTGGTCTCGTCTCCTTTATTTTTACGCTCATGTCACCTCCACCCCACTTAGCTCTGCTTTTCTCAGCTCTATACTCATGTTCATCCACTGAAGCCTGTAAATAACTTTAGCCTCACTAGAGGAAGAAGAAATAAAAAGTGAGGCATAAAATAATTCCTTCCAGTGCTTTGACCACAAGAGGAAAGGAAAGGCTTGGCGCATGACCTCTCGGTGGAGCTCTGAAAGGCAGAGCTGATCCTGTCTTGGTTTGTAGATGGAGAGGCATGGATTAGAGGGCAGAGTTTGAGGTTTTTTGCCTTGCAGGAAGACACACACAGAGCAAAAGTGCAAGAGTGGAGTTCCTCTGTGAACAATCAGAGGACTTGTGTAGTAAACAGAGAGCAAAGGAGTTGTAAACCTTCTGCCCTTGACACTTCAGTAACCCCTTACCAGAGCCACAGGCTGGACAGATGGAAAGAAACTTACAGTGAACTTAATGCGTCTACGCTGAGAGCACAGAACTAGAATTAAATAACACTGCAGCTTTAAGAAACCTAATGTTTCACTTTTCCAGCGTTGGAAGGAACTCCATTAGACATTCATGTCATTTTTTCTTAATTTACAGGGTAGGCTCAGTGGTTTGGCTAAACTGCAGGGTCATAAAACATTTTACTTTTGTTATTACAATTACTGTAACAGAATATCAAAGTTGGATATAAACGTGCTCCAAGTTATTCATGTGACTCTCTGCATGAGGTTTTGCTCACGTATGGTATTGTGTGGTGAGGCCTAAATGTGACAAATGCATATTCTTCTTCATAAATGCACAACCTGAGTTTTTTATAACAGCTTTTACTTGTATCTCTCTTTTACTTGTATCTTGTAGCTGTGCATTTACTGGCATATTCCTGCATATCTGTGTGTTACAGTCACCTAAACATGAGTGGATTAGTGTGACGCTACTGACAGGTCATGTGTACGGTGCATTAGCTTCCTTGTGCACATGTATGGTGCAAAAAAAAAATTTCTGCCTTTCACAGAAAAATTGCTGAAACACAGAAGAAAAGACTTCAAAGACATCAAAAGCTTACTGTAGACATGACTGAGTGATTCTACCAGTCATAAATCTGCCTTCAGTCCTGGATCTGGAGTTTGAGTTTAGTTTGAGAGAAAACCAGGCTGTAATGACCATGTCATGTCAAAAAGTGAACTCAGTTTGTTTTTATAACCAAAATAAAAAAGTCTTTCTCTAAGCTATTTATTATCACAGTGTTTCCCCTACCATCATGTTATTTATCTTATTTAGATGACATGACGGCATGTCATTTCTCCTTTGCCCTCTGTATTGCACACGGCGGAGTTGTGTGAGCCAATCCAGTTTCCTAAAAAGTACAACTAAACTGCAATCAGGATAAAATTTTTATGAGAAATGTAAATGCAATCCGATTACATTTTCTGTTAACATAATCACCATATGTTCGCAATTAACTTAAATGACCAGTTGCAAAAAGCTGATAGTGAACATATCAATGAAATGTCCTCAGGAAACGTATTTTTGTCTGCCAAATTATCCGATCTACAACATCCCTTTTGCTTTTCCACTAAAATAACCAATCTTGCAGTTCAACATGCCGATATATGATCTCCACCATATTATTTTTAGTATTATTATTATTATTATTATCATTATTATTGATGTGACCATTTGCAGATGATCCTGTATCACAGCTTTCGCACGGTGTGTGAAGGACAGTTTTCGTTGATTATTCAAAATCTCTTGCCTCTGCTTTTTTAAACTCATCCCTTGCAAATTACCCTAACTGTATGGACATGTTATACTACATGTACATTACTAATAGCACTATTCATGGATCCCCATCTCGCGAAACACATGACTGAATGACCTACACTTGGAAACAACCTTACTAACATATTACTAATGATCATGTCAGATATTTTGAAGGTGGTTGAGACCATAGCTGGAGATGACATACTAGACTGGTCACTGTGGTCCAGAGTACAGCTGCTTGTTCAGGGTGTGTCTCTTCTGAGGAATCTTGGAACGGGTTGAGTGGTGTTGACAACTGGAGGTGGTATTGTGGGGAGAAATGTAACCAAGAATAGAAAAGATGGAAGCCGAACCTCAAGCCACATTGGTTGGACCTCACCTAAATCTGTCTGCCATGTGTCCGTGGGTGGCTGGAGCAAAAATATACATATGCATCTAGAGTTTATGGTATGTATATGTATATGTGCATTTTTATACCCATGTGTATTTTCAAGGATTTTTTTCATGAGTGGGCTTGGTTTTTACTGATCATGCATCCTTATGTTATCATGAGCTGACCTGTCCCACTACATTTGTTTGTTAAATGTAAAGTATTGTAGTAGTGTAATCTTTATCTGCAGATGTGTAGACTTTTGTTTCTATTTCAAAACACATGGCAAACTACTAGTAGCACACATTAGCCTTTGTTCTTTCTTGACCCCGTTTGTTCTTAAAGATGCATTTGGCACAATCATTCTGAATCATGATGCTCAGTCTAAGTGCACTTGTTTAAATGATCCTGTTACTTCTTATATGCAAAACCAGTGCAAAAATAAATTATCCTGCTGCAATTTTATTGGCTTTATCAAAGAAGTAGCTTTAGCAGTATGCTGCTGAGAAGAGACTCAACATGCATACTGATATTATATTATACACTACATGTTGAATATCTGGGGTATCCCAGCTCACTTGCCAAAATGCATTCACAATTCAAATGGCCAGGATCCAAAGGCTGCATGTGCACATTTTTGAGACATTTTGTTGCATAACTTCTTATGGTAAATGCCTCACATTAACCTAAACTGAGGAGATGGTTCCCACGTTGAAGTCAAAAACTGAGCCTTTTTTCACCACTGCTAATGATCACATCAAAATCGTCATCTAAATGGCCATAAACGACTGCAGCAGCAGATACCAAAAGTAAATCAATAAGATGAAATGGAGGGTAAAGAAGTGTTTGACTGTGTCACTTATCCGTACCTCCTTCTGGCAGTGAGTCGTTGAAGACTCCCTCCACGGACACGCAGCTGCTTCCATCGCCCCCGCAGATCCGGCAGCGGTCCTCACGAACGTCTGAGCCGAGGATGCGATCGCAGCCTACGTGCTGTGAGAAGGAAGAAATGAGTGAGCTGCAGGGTCACTCAGGGTCATGTACGAAGGGGCACAGTCAGTGAGTCAGGAGGTGTCAGAGGCCAGGCTGAGGGATTACCTCTAATGTCTTCCAGACCACTTTTCCAAAACACAGGAATATCAGATGGTAAGTCCAGATATGTTTTCTGATGCTGTGCAGACATAATGCTCTTAGGTTGCTAAACTCATAGCTGTCGACATAAATAAGTTTCATGATGAGCGAAACAGGTGGTTTTACTTAAACTCTTTAACAGTGAACCAAATCTAAACAAAAGTGCAGAAAATGAACGGCTACCACTCTCGTTCTCATATATTCATATGACAGCTGCTTATTGTAGAGAGTGATAATGAGGCTTAAGTTTATTATTACTTTAGCGATGATTCGACAGCTCACAACCTAATCCTAAGTTGAAACTTTAATTCTCCCCATGGTTATCTGGTGACTTTTTAGTGTGGACAGTGGTGAATTAATCACATTTCAAATGATAAAGGCCAAACTAGCAGGAGGCCCCTCATTTCTTGTTTCCCAGAACTCATGGACCAGTAGCACAGTACACTGTACTGCACTGCACACTTATACAACTTACTTCGTATGTTTAATTAAAACGCAACAGGTCTGCCTTTTTTTTTACTACAGACCCCAACTCCTGAACCAAAGCGATTGTAAGGCTGAAAATAAGACAGAAACTCCTACAAAGTGTGTTTCAAGAAAAGAGAAAAGGAAGGAAGAGGCTCACTGGATTTGAGACAGAGAGACAGAGGAAGTGAAGGCAAAAACAGAAAAAACAAGGTACAGATTTTTAAAAAATGAGAGGAATGGAGAGACATAGAGAGTCAGAAAGGGAAAGAGAGAAAGTGAGAAATAATAAGACAGCAGTGAGTGAAAGCCAGCCTGCAGTGCAGACAAACAGCTGAGCTGGAGGGTCACTGAGTTCCTACAGAGCAGAACAGGGCTGAGTACAAAAAAAAAGAGAAGAAAGGAGGAGGGGGTGGAAAGAAGAGAGAGGAGATGTTAATAAACAAAATCCTCTATTCGGATGAGCCAAAAATTGCCAGCCTCCCTCACCTACTCAGTCTACCTGAGACACTTCAAATAAAGTCAGCACACTGAAAAATAAAATCTTGTAGCGTTCGACAAAACTGCCGCAACAACGAAACAAGTTGGCTGCCCTGAAGTTGTTGTCTCGTTTTTTTAATTTTTGTCCTTTGCACATCTTTTTCACCACATGCAAAGCTTCTGCTTACTTTTTGCACTAGAACTGCATCCAAAAACAACATATTGGGAATCGGCAACAATCATTAGGGTTTTTTTTTTCTCTCTATTTCTTAAATGCACCATGTGGGTGTCAAAATGGGTTCCAGGGACCAGTTGGAGCCTCGGGTGGTCTCCACTTCATTACAATGAACAGCAGTTAAATGTTCTGTTTTCATTTGCAGCCGGGATTAAGAGAGCGCACTGGTAATGGGAATATAAGACTTCTGCCAAAGTTAAGGCAGTTTTTCAGTTCAGCAGCTGATCATGATGACTGTCAGCAGTCAGTGTGTAAACTATGCAGTGGCAGCTGTCCAAAGCCTAGAGAGTGAGTATAAACAATACTCCCACAGTAGAAGACTTTGTTGACTCTCGTTTCTGCTGCTTCAGGTTAAACTGTCCACACACGTGCCGAAATACAGTACAACGGCTTGCACTTCAACCGAACGATAGCATGTGTAGAAGAGTGGAAACAAACACACGTATAAAACCTTCTTATCTTACCTTACACTCTCCGCTTACACACACGTCCAGCGAGTCGTCTCTGCAAGGTGTGCCATCTATCACAGCTGGAGCACGCTCTGTGTAGAACTTGTAACCTTCAGCCAGGCAGTTGAGAGAGCAGGGTTTCACCCCACCTGGACACACGCACACAATTCAGTGAAACAAGGAATAGAACAAACAGTATACGTTCCACTGGCATGTGTAACTGGTTGTCTTTGTTTAGCTGAACATATCACATCCAAATCAATGGTGAAAGAAGAAAAGGCAGAAGAACAGAGACAAGAGTCTGCAGGGATAGGATAGAAAAAGGAAATGTTTTTCAGCGATGACATCAAGCAGCTGAATGTGATTAGGTCCTTGCTTCCCTTGAATACACACACAGACACAAAACTACTGTTCTCCTCCAGTTAATGCATACAAACGTAAAACAGAGCAATGCAAATTAATTCAGCAGGACAGTAGCTACATTCCCACTACACTAAAATCAGAAAAACATACAAACATGTGGCACGGAAATCAAAGCAGGAAAAAAAGACAACTCGAAACTAGAACACTTCTCAAAAATGCATACATTTTAGAAAATAATCACACACAGAATACTTGAAATGATTATTCTTGCAACAGCAAAGTTAAATTATTATTTCAAGTAATGAGAACCGCAGCAATTAAAGAGAAGTTTTTCATTCATATTAACACTGATCTACAGTTAATGTTAAGTTTAACTAATGTCAGTTTTTTTCATTGAGTAATATACTGATGAACTCATAAACTGCACAAAAAACATACACATGTGTACAAGTGTTTTTACATATATTTAGTCTTTCACCACACAACCTGGCCACCTGTCACAGTAGAAGAACAACTTTTCACCAGCTGTATAACTCTTTGGTAAACATAAGTAGTCAATGCCCAATGTCCAGTATCACTAATCTACACCTCACTGACATTTGTCACCAGGAACAAGTAGTTTATTAGAAAAACCTTCATCGATATCTAAAACACAACCTACACCTAAGATTACCATTTCTGGCCTTCATCCAAGAACACAACACCAGAGGTGTTGGAAATGTGACAGAACAGGCCATGAGAGAAATTAAACCATCCTGCAATCACACAGTAATGTTTATACATGTTTACGCCTCTCTGACAGCAGAGATTAACAATACAGTCGCAATGTGCAGAGGAGGCCTTTATACTGTAAGCTGTGCAGCCATTTACAAAATGTGCAACTAATTCTAGGTGTTCGCATGGATTGGGTGCCATCAGAAGGTCCATTTGCTTTACTACTATTAGAAGTAATGACTCAGGGTTGAATTATTAATGCCTCAGAGGAGGAAAGAGGGTGGAGGTCCTGTGAAAAAGACAGACTTAAAGACAGACATAAATGAATAGGAGGGAAGAAAATAAATGTAACAAATGATTGATTGGAACATATTAATTATATGTAATACACACAATCGTGCACATGCTCTCTGCGACACACACACACACACACTAACAGTTGCTGGAGGTTTCTTCCAGCTAAGTGGTATATATATCCTTCATTCATTTGAGCAGCTCGCCAAAAGCTCCACTATTTGAGTGGCTGTTGACATCAGTCTGGGCTGTGTTTGTTTGTGCTGGCAGTACTGAAGCAGGTACAATATGTACTGACAAGGAGAAAGAGACAGACATAAAGAAAAAGTCAGAGAAAAAGAGAGTATGTACTGGCAGCTCCTGGAGACGATAAAGTGGTCAGGCGGAAAACTACAATTCCCATGGTGGCTAGCTTTGGCAGGGCAATCACGACTTGCAGAAGGGCGTGTGCGTTAGAGCTTGCAGAATGTGCTCTATGAAGTGTGCAGGTTGCTGCTGGATTGAGAACTGTAATATTGAGCAGCTTGTCTGCGAAAAAACTGCATGAATGGGTTTTTTTAATGAGCTGTCTAAGCTGGGAGAGAAAGACTGTCTCTGTTCACAGTGTCTCAGGACAGAAACTATAAAGGAAGAGACTCTAATAATAACTAAATAATACGAGAGATGCTTAGCAGTCCCCAGGAGCATCCAGAGCAGAGAGGACAGAGAAAAAGAGCAGTGGGGAGAAAATTAAACTACTCTTCCCTGATTAAGTGCGTAATAGTTAAAGGCACAATGTTGAAATGTGAGTGTGAAGGCTGCAGAGGACAGAGAAGGGACTGGGCAGTGTGATCTGGCCTTAATGCAGGGCAGAGCCTATGGCACTACTCCTATTTTAACAGCTGCAAGGGATTTCCATTGTAAAATCAGCTGAGTTGATGAAAGGAGCACTTGTTGCCTGAAGTTGGAATTGGCTGGCGGGCCATCTCTGTAAGCCATTATGTTATTGGAGGGCTAGATTAAAGGCAGTTATGTCGTTGAAACTATTTATCTTTCACGTCCAGTGTAGTGCTCATCAGGAGCAAGGAATTCTTGCAAGGCATTGTGGGATGCATGACTTTCTGCAGCCAGCATCTGTAAACCAGACAGGAGAGTCTGGGGCTTCTGTTCCCTTTCTCCTCACTTGAGATTTTCGCCTAAAGTGTGGCTCCCTCTTATTTCTTTCTAATTGCACTAACCTGCTAAAATAAAACACAACTTCAACCAGGAACAGCACTGATATGTAGCATCAGCACAGAACTCAACTCTGCCTTTAGACAGCAATAAAACGTGTGAACTTGATTAATTAAGAAGTCTATATTTGCT
>OMLM01012079.1:68818-97977 GCA_900302695.1 Helostoma temminkii
TTGATCATTATTGATTCTCAAACCATGTCAAACCATCATCCTGCTCATGGTTATCCCAAAGTTCTGTTAAGTAGCAACTGGACTTATTTCTTGTTAGAGTAATAAATTAACTTAATTTTTACTGTATGTTTTGGCATTAAAAAAACCCTTTCTGATGCTTATATTTCGATTCACTTATCGAATACTGAAGTCTGGAGCTACTAGGATCAGAGTAATATATAACTGACCACATCTGTACCTGGGACTATCACAGTGCCTGACAGATGAGGAGACTCCACCTCCACACGTCCTGCTGCACTCCTCCCAGGGTGACCACAACCCCCAACCTCCGTCCACGCCGGCAGGACGAGTCCCATACGCCACACACATCCTCTTGTAGCACCACTGTAGTAAATACATATAGTTATCTTAGACACAGTTCTTCTTCACAGTTACATCAACAGTAAGTCACACTCAGACATGGCTTACTCAGTTTGATTTTTATGGCAGCCACAAGCGTGGAAATTGAATAGAAAAAAGTTTACCAACAGGCTGAAGAAAACAAATATCATCATAAATAAACCATAATACTAAAGGGAGAACAAAATAAACCAAGAATACAAGATAGCTAACCACCCCGGGGCTGTTTTTCATTTTGTTTGTCATTTGTTCTTTCCCTTTTAAAACTGACCATCAAACCATCATCATCTTACAAATATTTTTGTTGGAAAACATTTCATCCAAACACAGAAACAGCCAAGATGAGTCAGTGCAAGGACATGTGTTGCTTTTTTTATTCAGGAGAGAAAACAAAACCGCCCTCTAACCTTCATCCCACCTACACGAGCAACATTCAGTCTTACTTTTGGTTAAACACTCACACTTTGCCCTAACTTTAAAAACTATTATGTGGAGAAAAAAAAGTTTACTTGCCCCTTTCTCTATGGTGTTGGTCTGACAGATGGTTCCTTCTGCAGCAGGAATGCTGCTGGTGATGCAACGGTTGCTCTTACTCATGCACCAAAGCTCACTGCAGACCTCCTGCAAGTGTGAGTGAAAAGAGAGTATAAATATAAGAGAGAAAGAGAGAGAGAGAGAGAGAGATGGTAAAAAAGGAGCAACGTAAAGAGTCACACAACCTGTCAGATGTTCTATACAATTCATTATAAAGATACAAAGTGTATTTTATTTTCTGACTCCCCTGTTCCTCCTCTACAGGGATGTCTGTAACATTTGGGGCTACGTTTTATTGTGTACATATGCTCTGACCATATAGTGTCAATAATAACGAGTCTATAAAGCAGTGGGCTGTTCCAGATGTGCATTCGCTCTGGACTTGGTCCCATAAAATGTGACCATGAAATAAAGTGGATGCTATTTAGCAAAGGTATTGCAAGATGTTTCCCGTCATTGCAGAGAGGCTGACTGAAAGAACACAAAAGTAAATATGGAGATGGAGAGAAGAGGAAATAAAGAGTTTACTGTACTTGTTACTGTTAATTGTTTTATTTATTTTATTTCATAATTTGTCTTTCCATCGCCACGCCTCATGCTGTACTACATCCATGTTTTTGTTTTGGCCTTTTTTATTTGTTTAATGTTTAAAAATTGTTATACATGAATATTTTTTGCGATCAAACTTAATCCCTTTTTGAACTGGCTGTTACCTACTGATTTCGCCATAGCAGCAAACTTACGTAGAAGTAGATGCGCAAAATGAAAGATGAATGGAAGGAGGGAAATTAGCACTCACCGCATATTTACATTGTCGAGATCTGATGCCGTATTGGAAGCGACACTGTTCGTCTGCGTCATAAGCCTGACCAGGGGCTGTGGTAGGATACACAAACTCCTGCTTGGGTGGGACGTTGTTTAGACAGAAGCCCATACCTGAGCTAAAAAACAATCAAACAGGCAAGAAAAAGAAGCAAGATTAAAATATATAACACCTGTTTCAATGTTTCAATAATTCACTTTAAGAGTATCCAAAGTAAAACCGGTAAACTGGTAGTGGCTTTGCCTGCTGCCAAGACCCATCTGTATTGTCAATGTTTCTCTGACCATCAAATATGTTACAGCAACATCCAAGTGAATTTTTCCTTCTGAAACCTGCAATTACCAAATTATTTGTGGTGTTGCTGATATCTGATAGGCTGACTCACTCCAGGAAGCTGGTGATGTAATCCCGACTACAGGCGGACCAGATGAACGGGTTTGTCTTCATGGTGATGTGGTCAGCCATCAGCTTGGCAGTCTCCTGGCTGCGGGGACCACAGGCATTCCCCATACCATCGTGGTTCATCCCAAACCTAAAGCCCATGATGATACAGTTGCAACACTTGAGGCTGTGTATAATACAGAAACTGTTCCCACAGATGAGACGCGGGCCTGCATTTAATCCAATGCTGTGCCGAGATGTCAAAACAATTTACATGACAATTAAAAACAACTGTTAATTATGTTGTATAATTGTATGTACACACACACAAATCAGCACACTAGACTTGGTCGTGGTTAACTGTGTTAATCATTACTGAGGCAGGACCTTTATAGATCGACCATGAATCTTTATACTTAACACTGTGTACGAACGCAGTGAACTACGACCCAAAAATAATTCAAGTCGATGTTTAAAAAAAAAAAAAAAGAATATTAGGAAGAAAGATAGAATAAATAATGTTTGTTGATTTATCATATTCACGACAGAAATAAAGCTTAGTGGCAGATTCAAGTGATTCAGATCAGCTATTATTTTTATTATTAGGATACAGGCATAAAACACAGAGACATCCTCCTCCAGTGCTGCACCAACTCCACATGTAACTACTTCTACAGACATATACAGTTAATAGCATGACATTTTATATATATATATATATATACACACACATATATATATATATATATACACACACAACTATTAACACTTTCTCCACTGATAGAAATGACTCACGGTGCTGAAGATTATATAAACTTTCTTTGGAGCTGTGCAGAGGTAATGTGAGGACAATCTGTCTGTGAAGGGGGGTCATTTCAAACCAGACCACCATAAAACATAAATGAGATACCTCAGGGATCCCTTTAGGGACATTTTGTATTTCAGTCTAAGCTGAAGCAACCATGCACCTGGAAGAGATTCTGCATTTTTCCTCCAGAAAGGAGATAACCTCTGCTCGACAGCCTTAGTGAGTAATAGTTTAATTTGCATGACCTCTACATGCAACACTGTTATAAGACGGGACCTCTTTGTAGTTTAATAAGACTAATAACCCTTTTATTTCTTTCTCTCGTTTTTTTAAAAGTTGGTAGAACGACACTAAGATAATTACATTTATTTCAAAATCTAACAGAGATGCCTTTTCACCGAGATTGTGTAGCTTTCAAAACAGATTTAACGATGACTGGGAGAAAGTCACAGTGGATAAGTTCACTCAGATGGTGTATCAATTACGTCACCAGCTGACTGAGAATGAGATACTATGTGGAACTTTTCTGCTGTCTAATACTTTAACTCTCCGTGCAGTGTGCCTCCAGAAAAAATTTGAGCACAGTACTTGGTAAAATAAAGTTCCAAACTAAATGTATATTCATTGCATGTATATGGAAGGGTACACTGTATGACATCAAATGAACGTATGTGCTAATTGCAAAAACAGTAACAAAAAATAAATGTTATTAAAATACGGGACTGTGCAAAAGTCTTATGCCTAAAGAGTGTTTTCTTGGCTGCTATCCTTCCAGAAAAACCGTTCCTGATCAAGCTTCTTCAGACTAGAGAAGCATCAACTTGGTATCCAGATGAAGCAGCCAGATGCTCAGCCATGTATTTATTGGACTTCTCATCAGATTTTGGCAGGTCTTCCACTCTATATTGTCCTTGACCTCTTCCTAGTCTTCTACAGAGGTCACAGCAAATATTTGTCATTTTAGCCTACAGAAGCAGTTTTGTTAAACACTGTCAACATATTTCCTACATTTTCTATGTGTATTCTAATAAAGAGGCAAAGAAATAAATGCATAAATCATAACAGAATAGCCAGAACAACAAATCTAACGGTGGCTTAAGATTTTTGCACAGTAGGTTATGTTCTATTTCTCGTTCTTATGTTTCACTCACGTGTGTCCTATTTCATGGGCGATAGTAAAAGCTGTTCCCAGGCCAATGTCCTCATTTATGCTGCAGCTCCTCTCG
Organism: Helostoma temminkii; assembly: GCA_900302695.1. Classification (NCBI taxonomy): domain Eukaryota; kingdom Metazoa; phylum Chordata; class Actinopteri; order Anabantiformes; family Helostomatidae; genus Helostoma; species Helostoma temminkii. Next base: position 72,990 of record OMLM01012079.1, read on the forward strand.
GGCTCACACATCCCTCCTACAGGAGCCAGTCCTGTCACACAGATACACAATATCCTTTATATGAATTTAAACCTCATCCATACTTTAGAATACATGTTGGTATTTCAAATTCTGGGAAACTGAGAGAAATTATGGGAATGTACTGTTAATGTAAATGAATGAACATATCAATAAAATGTATCCAAATCAAAATATCCAAACTATAACACTCGGTTTTCTCTTATGCCACAATAGCAGATCTTGCATCTAATTTAACTGACTACAACTTTGTTAAACAATGTTATGGTTTATGCACTCACGTCACTTGACTAAGTTAAAGATTGTCTGGTTTAATAGAGAAAGATTTAACTGTCAGTTCACCCACAACAGCAACTGCAGTTTCACAATGCAGCCACCTCTGCAACTTACTTTCCTTTACTTAATGTAGCTTTCACACAACATACGCTAAATAACGTTATATTTAAATACGTATAGGAATATATTTTTTGGGACTCAAGATTGATTAATGAAGGTGTCTATGTATACAGTGTAAAAGTACTAACATGATTGTGTGAGTTACCTAAAGTTTCACAAGGCTTGTTTTTTTGTATGCAGATGTCGTACCTACAAATGGGAAAGAAAATAAACCAGGATGTTTAAAACTAATACTCAAATACCCCAAAACAGAAGCAGCCCCATTCAACAGATGAAATACGAGATAATTACACTTACAAGTGCTTACAAAAACAAACATACTAGAATTGGACATATGATGTATTCACTGACAGTGAGATTCGCACACACTCACACAGACACTGTGGACAGACAGTGGACAGCAGTGATAGCAGACAGATACAGGTTTAAAAGAACAATAGCAGGAAATCTTGAACGGTCACTGTGGTGTCATCTGTCTGGACAGCGTCCAACCCCTGCTTGATAAATACTGTCATTAAACCAAAATGTTCTCACAAAGCCACCACCAACTCCGCAGCTAAAAAAAGACGTTTATCTTTCTATACTTTTTTACACCTCCTCTAACATGAGCTTATAGCACATACACAAAGAATAGGAGATTATCCGTGGCAGCTCTTCCTGGCCCCATGCCATTCAGATGACTCTGACCAAGCTGTGGTTATGTTGTTTGCTGCTGCACATTCCTCAGTGAATACCATCAGTGTTTTATCTGTTTAATATGCATCTACCACTGTTGTCTGTTTCCTTTGTGAGATCCAGTATTTTGTCTTCAGGACTAAAAAAGATTAGAGATTCAAGGCACCTTTCCTTTGATTTATCTTAGGGTATCTCTTCAATTCTTAGGTGTGTTTTTCAAAGACAAAAAAGCATAATCTGTCATTGTCTCTGATATTTCTCTTTTTTCTTTAGATGCTGAACGAGGCAGAGCAGGCCCAGCTATTGTCACATTAGACAGGACGAGATACAGCCCAAACCTCTTGGACTTGGCTTGATGGAAGCCTGTGAGAGATGTGCTGGGAATGTAAGAATTCAGCTCAGAGGAAACACTGTTTAACCCTGAAATGTAAGGAGAACAGATATATTCTTATTTACAACAACGACCTGGAGAAGTTGCAGCAGGAGGTTAGGTTGTAGACATAACCCTATTACAGAGCGTTTGGCATTGTGACATAAATTATTTTACAAGTCTGCAAGTGAAGGGACTGAGTAATTAAAACAGGGGTAACATTCAGCACAGTTCAGTTCAGTTCAGTTTAAGAAACAGGTGCTCATTTCCTGCTGCTCTAGAACTGCTGCATTTAAAGCCAAAAATCTACACAAATTATTCATTCATGCTATTATTTGAACCTTAATTCTCTATGTATGTTAAACTGTAGGTTTGGCTACGGACAAATTTCATATTGTTGAGCGGATTTTAACTGCTAAGTAAATGCCATGATTATTTGTAAGCACAGTTAATAGTGTGTATATTTCCATATAACTGATATCAAATAAATGTATCCATTGTCAGGAGGATTTATATTCACATCAGTTTTTTTCTCTAAGAAATAATAGTAACATAACTGAGCTGAGTTGTACTGTTACTATTACCTTTAAAGCAAAAAAGACAAACCACAACCACAGTTTTGACCTAATAAATAAAATTGTAATTCTGTACTAGTAGTTTCTGTTCCTTTGAAAAACATTTAAGGATGATGTCCTAACCTGGTGATAAGCACAGCGGTGTCGTGGTGAGCGATTCCATTGTCTGGTATGGCATTCCCATAGCTGCTTCGGTGCTGGATGGTTTTCTGCCATTTACAGAAGCTGTCTAAAGACTTCCCTGCGTGGTGGTTGATCTCTAGTGTTGGCTGGAAGTGAAATAAGAGAGGAAATCCAGACTATAAACCAAAATCACACAAATCTTTAAACAGTACAGAGTGAAGAGCAATTTCCTATTTTTGTATCAACACTGAATTTAACAATATAAAGCTATTCCAATGTCAACAAAGACAAGATTTCAATAACCAGATAGGATAAGAGGCATCCTGTATTGCAGTGTTTAAGGTTTGTTTTCCACCCTAGCATGTTTGACTTTTTGCCCAGTGGAAACCACATAAATCCAAAATGTCAGCTTTTGATAAGACAATTCAGAATTGTGACATTGTCCAAGTAATTTGATGAGTTTCAAATACTTTATTCATCATCAAAAGGAGAATACCTCAGTTTAACATTAAAATAACAGCATTTGGAGATACGTGGTATGCTTCTCATTAGACTACATGTTGATGACACGATCAGACCACATCCCTAAAACTTGGATGTCGGCCTTAAAAAGATTTTAAAAACTTCCTTCCAGCATGAAAGAAGCTACTGTGAAGGTAGGATTAGAGTAAAGGTGCTTTCTAGTATTACAAGAGTGCAGAGAGGAGAAGGGGAGGAGGGAGTGCACTGCTGGCCACAGCTGGCGAGAACTCGTAACCCAGGAATGCATGTGGTGACATAACTAGTAATCGTCTCATCCCACAGTCCCTCATTTCTGGGCCCATGGCTGGCCTGGGTTTCCTTTCCATGGGCAGCTTGCCGTTTTCAGTCCTGGAAACCGACAGCAGAACCGCTCGCTGAGACTACACTCAGTCCTGTCCTGACCTCAACCTCAGTGGTCCATGGAGTAAGAATAACAACTTTAATAGTGCACACCGCTAATGATCCTAACATTTACCTATTCAGTCTGTCAGATGACAAACATATCTGAGCGGTAAATTATGAGCCTAATTCTGAGGCAGTATGAACAGCATGAATCATAAATGTTCCCTATTAAGACAGCTATGGAGGAAACCCCAAAGCCACAATGTAATACCAGTTTGATTCAATAGTATTCATCTGTCAGATCACTAGAAGGTCAACATGCCGAGTTTCACCACATGCTGTTAATGGCAGGCTAATAAGGTCGTTTACTAAGGTAGCTCAGCCATCTCCTGAGTTATGCTGGTAAGGTCATGCACTTTATATCGGCTGAACTCCTTGTGGCTATGAGTGGGTTCCCACTTTGTGTTCTTTCCGACCTCCACTCACACACACTTAGCTTTAAATGCAAAGTAATATACTCACAATCACAAAGCACTGTTCAGCAGGTACAATGTTTACCATGTTCTGCTTCTTATTTTAGCACACCTGCATGATAACATTTGCACAACTATGGCAGAGGCAGCTGGAAATGTCATGAGTTTGGTGGGTATCAAAGCAACAATATGCCACTTGGGGAGTCAGAAAGCAGTAGCATAAGATTCTGAATCAATCCACTCCAGCCCTTTGATTACGAGTCAGTTTAATAAATATGAGTGTTGCATAACTTTTTACCATGTCTGGGGACCACAAATATGTATCTGAACAAACTTAAAGTTTATAGCATATACAGTCTGGAGTTTAGTGATAACATTGCTCTCCTTAAAAAATATGATATGATAGGACATGATAGGCCAAACTAAGAAACTTGATGAATTTGGAGCCTGATGTGGGTTTGTATACCTCCTCTTGTAAGGCACATTTAGATGCTGATGTGTTTTACATCAGGGACTAAATTTAACTCTGAGATTTTCTTCACACTCAACATGCGTCATATGGTCAGAGAGATCACTGTTCACAGCAGTAACAAGCCTGACAACGACAAAGAAGCTCTGTCTGACAGGTACAAAACTTCCCTCATTCCCTGACTTTTCTAACTTTCCTCGCCCATCTCCCTCTTCCTCTCCTCCTTACATCCTCTAACCCCTTTCATTACAGCTGCCATTCACAAGATGCACACTCACACTCGAGAAGGAGTGGAGGAAAAGACACTTAAGCCAATACTTTAACACAAACAAGGAGCCCATAGACACTGGTGAGGGACTGTTTTGTGCAGTCTGCACAGAGGCGTAATGAGGACAAGCACAGAGAGACATACATAGAAGAGAAAAGAGTGTTGTACGGCTTATTACAGTTTTCAGCAAATTTTATTTACCTGGTCTTCCATCAGCAGGATGAGCCGTGTCACCACAATGTTGACTGCATTCCCCAGGCTAGAATCCTGGAACAGTTTGGCAACCTGACCTCCAGGGAAACAAGAAAAGACCAGTCTTAAAAACAGCTGATACACCAGTCAAGCACATCACACCAGAGCTGAGGCAATGTGAGAAACAGATGCACAAAATCAAGAAACATGATTTTAATAATTTTACTTTATTATGTTTTTGCTGTTCAGAGACCAAATATTAATGTTTTGTTGATATAAAATAATGTAAGTGACCTTTAAATGATGATCCCTAAAAACAGTCTGAACAATGGCAGGGGATATCTTATCTTGTGCCCACTTTCGATGAAGCTATAAGCAATAAATGTAGAGATGGAAAGTCTTAGTGTAAAAACCGCTAAAGTCACTGCAACTTGAGCACCGATTAGAGTTAAAGCGCCAACGGTAATAAAAAAGACTAGAGCTTTAAAGCACTACAAACACTAAAACTGCACTCAGACACTTGTCATTACTGTGACTGGTGTAATTTGGCCCACTTAGCTCAACACCACTAAACAGACGCGGCTGCTTACTGTGATTTTGTAACACTCTGGATGTAACCTGCTCCGTAACAATAGCCGCTGGCCAACCCTTCATTAAATACATTCCAAACATGTGTGTGTAGGTTTAAAGTGATTAAATGTGTGCGAAGTGATCCACAGTGACAGAAATAGTGCAGATGATGACATACAACCTAAGCCTGCTTGGCTGAAACATATGGCCTCCGCAAGAGGTAATAAAAAAAACACATTAACATCTGCACATTTCTGTTTCTGTCTTTAAACATTATTCATGTAAATAAACAAGCCTGATTCTGGTTTATTTCAATGTAATTAATGTTTTTTTTACATGGTATAAATAAGTATCGGCCTTGCTAACCCTTGGGGTTAAACACAGAAAGTGTCTGTCTGTCATTGTAGGCATTTGTGTTATTTCAAACAGTCTTTAATCTCTTCTAAAATGTTTCACACTGGGCTCCAAGATGTTCTTTTGTTTTACACAATGCCATGTAATTAAACCATGATAATGTGATGGATTGCTGCCGACAGCTTAGAAAAACCAAATCGTAACAACAAAACATTAACCGCATCTTCTCAGTCTGTCTCAGTTTGTACAGTGTGAAACTTGAAGCTTTTAGAAATTCTACCAGTGATGAGAAACAACAGGACAAAACAGTAAAGTGACTTTTATTGCAGTGCATGTCCATCCTTTGTGTTGTGAAACTTACAATATTCATGACAGCTAGGATGTACTGCTCGATGTCCCTGCGACCATGGTAACCCACCATCATCTTGTCGGCCACCACCAGCGTCTCCACATAGCGCTCTCGGCTAACTGAGCGCTTCAGAGGCAGCTGCCCGCGGCCGACATGATGTGGAGGTGTCTTCAGTGTCCGCTGCCACCATGATGAGCCCTTCATCGGCTTCTCATCTGAGAAACATCACACACTCACATTTTAAACGCGTTAATATATAGAAGAGACTGAAATGCACAGCAGTAGACTAGCCAAAACAACTGAAACATTTGCACATGCCGTTAGCTACCAAGATTTGTTTTACTTTTATTTGTCAAAAGATGGTTTAATTTTTCTGCAACGCCCTGTAACACAAACTCGTCACACCCAATCCCAACCAGGATCTCAGGCACAACCACAAGCCGACTGCTATTCAAATCAGCCTGGAAGAGTTTACTAGTCCAGTCTGGACATTACTGTTGCTACTAAAAAGACCAGAATATCTCCCGTCTCACCAATGACTCCACAGGATTGGCCCTTATACTGATGGCGCAGAGATGACCGCTTGTAAACCACATGAGGGCGCCCCTCTGCTCTCTCCCCCCTCTCTGTCCTGGTCTGGTTATCTGGTGAGACAAGGGGTTCAATCAGGTACTCCTCTCCCCCTGCAACAATCACCCCCTGCTGCAGAGAGACAGATTTGTAGAGTAGAATAGAATATAGCAGATTAGAATAGACTATAACAGAGGAGCTGGGACAATTTCCATCATGATACAAATGTTGCAAACTTTAAAGTGCAGGCCAGTCCAAAACTCATAATCCAAGTGCCAAATGCGCATCATAAAAGTTCACAAACCAAATAAGTCATTACCACAGCTCAATCTACCAGTGACAGTACAAGAACTCTCACTTTCAATTACTTCAATTTACGCTTTGATATTGTGAAAGATAAAGCAACAAATCAGCTGGGAAAGACAGAGGTGAACAGAAGTGAATGAGAGTGTCAGAAGAGAAGACTTCATAATAACCTCTGCCGATGCAGCAGATCTTCAGGTCAGTATTTAGTTTGTTGGTGTTCTTGAACTCCATTTATGACCACTGCCTGCATCTATTTTTAGACACAGCACATACATGCGGTTCATCTACTCCACAGTAAGACTCTGGACTCGGACATAAGTGTTTTCTTGCAGGGAAAAGAGTCTGGTTTTCAATTGAAGCTAGGTATTAGCCAATCCGATTTTTAATCTCTGGGGGCTCTCGTAGCAGTAACACTTAAAGTGAGAGGATGAAACCTCAATAAAAAAACACTGACTTATATTTGTTGTTGCCTTAGAATTTCATTTTTTTTTTGTTCATTTTTGTAATGAAGAAACACGTCACCCAGTGCAGCACTGTGGCTCACTACATAAAATAAAACGTTAAAAGCGTTAAACCAGGTTCTGGATTCATGGATGCTAGTGACTACATCCGTTTTGAAAATAACAAAAAGTTTTATGTTCATTCTATCCAACTGTTCAGCGAAGACATATCACTAGAAATAATATAGACACTTTTATATTGCCAATAAAAGCCCCAAATGATTATCATATTGCACTGTGTTCCCACTGTCTCACTACTAATACTCTGAGAAGAGGCGTAAACAGGACAGAGCTAACACACACACACATGCAGACAAACACACGTGAGAACATAAAAGAGTGAATGAGAGCGAGAAAAATGAGAGAGAAAGACAGAGAGCGATACACTAACACTTCCTTTGATTCTGCTCAGAGTGAGGGTCTCCCCTCGATTCGCTGCGGCAACTTTCAAAGTGCCTTTAATCTCACAACAAAGTTAGTGATGCTCCTCTGCACATGCAGCCTGATCACTAGTGAATGTGCTCATGCTGGTTTGACTAACAGTGATTATGTGTGCTTCTTATGAACGCTTTCTGAACACATCCAATCCTCAGCTGTGACTGCGGGGCTTGTTTTTAGAGAGAGGATACACAGATACACGGTGCTGAAAATGCAGGAAAATGATGCATCCACAAAATGATGCATCGCAATTCATAAGATCCAGTCAAGTGATTCACGATCATTGATTGTGGCGTGCTGACATGACTCTATGAGAGTGAGAGATAGATGGAACTCGTACTGCACAAGTCAATTTTGGAAAAGTGTTAAAATTTCAAGTTAAAACAAGATGAACGGATCATACAGTATGTTTCCTCGAAACACTTTTTTAAAGTGTACAATAAATATTTTGTACAATTCCCAAACAACCTTAAAGAAAATGTTTGGCTTAGTTATAGGAAAATGTGGGAAGGGTGTGTTTTTATCAAATATACTAGCTACTTTTAAACCAGATCAGGTATGAACACTTCTGCCTTTAGACAAAGTTATAAGTACTTCTTAAATAAGAATACTGCTGCGGTTTTCATGGCTGTCTGAGTTACTGTAATTTCCCACTTTTAAACAGGATTCATGTCATCATCAAAGTCATAATTACAACAAGGAAACACTCATACAGCTGGGATGGCTGTAAACAAACAGCCAGTCACTTCTTCAGCATAATTAAACCCAGACACACTATAATACTGTCACTGCACAGTTTTAGTTAGAGTTAGAGCAAATCTTCCTTTCAGATTCAGATTAGATGTTCCTGAAATTTAATTGTAGCTCACTGCAAACTTCTGGAGATCACACTAATTGGTTTAGCCAATAATTAAAACAGACTTCAGGACTCCAATGTTGTTAAAGTTTCAAGCTTTGCTGTTGGAATCAAATGTTTCTGATCCTGCTCTTGCTGAGCCAGCACTGCTGTTGCTGCTTATCTCACACAGCGTATTGGATTAGATTGGAGGTTTAAGGCTTACCAGGCCATTACAGTTGCTCAGGGCCACTTTGCTAGAGTGCGGCTGGTCTTGGAGATGTCCTACATAGTGGCAATGGGGGGAATAAGGGTGACTCCAGGCTAATCGACCCCTTTTCCAATACTCCACCCTGAACTGCCGGGATAGCAGACCTCCCTGCAGCGTCAGGTTCAGCAGGAAGTTGTTACGTGACATGGAGAGCTGGTAGAAGAGCTTAGAGACAGAAAAAGGAAATTGTATTTATACATGCTCTTTATTATGTTACATTATTATGTTATTATGTTAGACAAACAGAAAGAACAGGATAATACAGAGTCTGGCAGCCTGTCTTCAGTGCTGCGTCTTCTTCTGTGGTGTTGAGGTGTTTCTGCATCCAGTGTCTCGCCATTAGGTCCCACACGTACTGGGAAAGCAATCTCATATTGACCTAAACTGGACAGGAAGGTAGCTAGAAAGAGACAGAAATAAAGAGGCCGTAAAATCCACAATCACAGTTTAACCTAATAAAGCCAACATTCATCTTAATTGAGTTGACTCTAATTGAAAATAGATGATGTTTGGGAGATGCTTCTTTGGCATAAGTTATAGGTAACCCAGTAGGCAAAAAGAAATCTGCAGACTTTTTGGCCCATTGCTGGTCCCTCTACTCTAACTACCTCTCCCCTCATGGGGCCAAAGAGAAGTTGCCATGGCTACCCTGAAACTGTATACTTCCTGTCTGTCCCAGTGTGTGCCAGGGCCTGGTGGAGATTTATTGTCCAAACACACACAGCTCTAAACAGCCATCGTCTAACTAACAGGGAAAGGTCACCACTTTTCATCAAACCTTAGGCCTCAGTGGAGAAGCAGCTCATTCCCACACAGAGTAAATACCCAGAGATCAGAGTTCCCTGGTACAGACTTGGAAAGCTCTGTACTGGGAAAAACCACTCTGTAAGCATCAGATACATCTGGCTTGAATAAACAGCAAGCACAATTGCAAATGCTGCCTTCACATGGAACTCATGAAAGTTTAGTTAGTTAGTTTAGCACAGAGTATGACTGGTATACAAAAACAGTGAATGAGTATTTTGCAATTTAATTTAACGCTTGGTTATCTTTCTTCTGCCAAATGGTGGCCTTGTATTTTCTATAGATCAGTTAATTGATGAATCATTACTGCTCTAGTTCCCACCTTTCTTCATCACAAGACCTTCACAGTCAACTCCACACTGTTTCCTGTCAATTTTTAGCAGCAGCTTTCTGCCATATTGTCTTTTTTGCTATTTTGCTGTAACTTTCTTTTCCACTGAAAACATTTTAATGTGTCACATTAGAAAAAGCACAGGGGTAAATAAATGAATTTCATGAAATTCAAACTAATTATTTTCTTGCAAAAATCCATTTAGCTAATTGCGCATGTCGGTTCACTGACAACACTGACACTCAGAAAAGAATTTCTCAGGAAAGTCAAAGTCTCAGTAAAAGTATTGATTTCCTTTCAGACTAACTATTATTCATTTGAGCAAAGAATGTGTTATCTATGAGCTATGGCGCAAGTTGTCAGCTGCAGGTACAAGAAATTTTAAACTTATGAAGTCAAGAAATTAACTTCAAGGCGCCTCAATAGCACTACTCTGTAAACTTTCCCAAAATCATTCCCTTCCTAAGATTTGTTTCCCACAACACTTCCATCTTGTTCTCACAAACCACATCAAGTAATCAGGAAGGTGGTATTACCATTGCCTTTGAAGCACAGGAAAAGCTCCTACGGAGAAAATGAAGGCAGGGCATTAATAAACTAGGTATAACTAACCTCCATGGAAGAAATTAATGAGACCTCACACAGAATAAACTGTACACTAATTAAAACCAGCAAAACTAATTAGACTGCAGTTTGAACAAAAGGTTTGAGCGGAAATGTTTTTTTAAAAGGCCATTAAAGACACGCCACAGGATTTCTAAACAGTTCCCTTCGCTCCCACAAAAAAGGGAGCAAAAGCATTACAGCGTTTGTTTACATAATGAAGCCATAAAACATGGTATGTAAACTGGTGTGTTAATCACATTTGGATGTGCAAGATAAAATAATTACATGCATAATTAAGTACAGTTATAATAGCCTTTTATATAAAATCTAATTTCAGATTTTTCAGATTTTAACTGGTAGACCATAGCAACTCTGCCAAAGCCAAGAGTGCCAAAAATGTCCCTCAGCTGATTCAACATCAAAGCATAAAACAAAGAGAGATTGAGAATGGAAAGACATTTTAACAGGAGACACTCCCTGACAAGGGTCACATACTGAAGCTGATAAATACATCCATCCACCCATGAGCAGGGCATCTCTCCTGTTCTGTTATCGCCAAGTAAAAATAGTGGACGGAAATATTTTGGATGGAAAAGAGTTCCTCCCTACATAACAGACACACCTCCATGGCACCTCAGGTGGATATCAAAAGAGCTGCTAGCTTAATCAAACTTTATCTGTCTTTCCATCCTGTCCTTCTCCTGAGTGGCACACAATGGGAAGTTATAAATACAAAATAATATATGGAATTAGGTAAAGTACTGAAATATATTAAAATACTGAATTAGACCTTCCAGGTGACGGTGTGGCAGGACCAGGCACTTCTGAGGGAGTCTGCCACCTGAACATTTTTAATTCTGTCTGTTGAGTTCATTTTGTTAAATGAATCCCTGCTTTTTTTGAAACAAGACAAAGTGGTGCACAAAGATGTAGGAATAGAAGAAATTGACTACCTTTCTGAACACACCTTCTGGATACTGTAAGAGAGGAAATCACTGCTTATAGCAGTAGACTCCAGTGAGAAGTATCTGTATATCCTTGCCATGTAGAATACATGGCTGTAGAAGTACTGAACAACCTAGAGTAGTCCACCAATAGCTGCGTCTCAAAACAATTTCATCCATATTAAGATGCAGTCTCAGGCTACCTCCATCCACCCATCCAAAGCTCATTATAGGGACAAAAAACTAATTGCCTTATCTTTCCAGGTGATATAAGTATCCAAATAATTATTGCACTGATTATTTTATGCATGGGGCGTTTAAACTTGATAACACCTACAAAAAAATGGCACAAGCTGATCGGATAAGGACTGCATCTTTAAAATGGGCAAAGTAACACCATCTGTGGATTTTGCACATTTGCTTTTATAAATAGGCAAAATGGACCGTTTGTTACCCGCGTGCCAAAATACAGGGAGGAAAAAGCCAGTACACACACAATGTGTCTGAAAGTGATTTGCTGAGACTGTGAATGTATCTGAATTTAGCAAGTGCAATCTGCTTGTGCACAGACAACTGAGGGAGTTAGACATATAAAGAAATGAAAGAATGCATTGCAAATGCCTCGTGTTAATATATTTGGAACGATTAAGGAAACATGAAAACATATCATCTGGCTAATGATCTAGTTTTGGAGTTTTTGCTGTTCTATGGGCCTCAGCATTATGGGGCTTAAATGAGTTACTGTGCCCCCTCAACCACAGGCCAAACATTTCAACTGTTATTAATTACTGCACATCATCATAGCCTTAGTGTGAGAATTCATTCTTCACTCTGACAAGCACACTTTGGGGCCATAGACACATAATGCACCACAAAAGAAAATCCTGTTTGGATCAGCTAGTGGTTGAGAAGAACTTAACCCCAAAACCTGCACAACTGAGTGGAAAGAGGCTGCTTCAGGAGGTTTTGCTATCTATCTATCTATCTATCTATCTATCTATCTATCTATCTATCTATCTATCTATCTATCTATCTATCTATCTATCTATCTATCTATCTTATAGATACTTTGTTGCTGTGTCTCACAAAAATGATTCCATTTGCACCTTTAATTTCTTTGGATTAAATTTCCTCTTGTGTTGCACTGATCATTCTCTAAACTCTCCATGACAGACACACCAGTGAAACACGCAAGATCCTCATTTAAATATGACCGTCTTCATCGTGTTTGCACCTGTGCACTAACAAAATGCACTAACAAATCGTGCAATTTTCAAGCTTGCACACACAATTTAGTACTCGCTATTTGGGATGTTAGTAAATCACTGTAAATAATATTTTAAGTGTGAAAATGCCATGGTCATGAACATTTACTTTATTTGTGGGTCCTGTTAAAGCAGCTCCAAACAGAGAAAAATGCCTGAAAAGCCTGCTGCTGCATATTTGTCCTCTCACGCATTTTAAGCAACCATAGACACTAACACAGCTGGACAGGGAGAGAAATGTTAAGTTGCCCTTTATTTCATTTAATGTTGTTAGAATTGTGGGATTATTAGCAATGCTACGATATTAACAAGAGCTGGACGAGAGGTAAGAGAGATTGCTAAGATTTTTTTTCTTGCAAATACTGCATTATGTGTATGTTGTTTGTAAAATCAAAATACTTACAGAGCGGTTTAAGCTTAAATGTCTGTGCAAACTACCCTTAGGTCACCGAGGTAATAAGCCACGTCAGGGTTTGAAGGGAGTGTTATTTAAAGGAAGCAGCGTGGCAGACTATTGGAGACAGATGGCTCTGAGGGGTCAGAGTTTAGGTTCAGGAAACACACAATCACAGCCTTGTTCGGGGTGATGAGACACGGACATTCAGGGTATTTATGTCTTTGCCTTACAGGCAGTAGCTTCAGCTTCAGTGCATATGTGAGAGAGACCAACAGTGACCAAGAAAGACTGAGAGAGGTGAGGGGGGCAGGCACGTGGCTGTGCCACAGCAATATGATTTGTGAAAGCAGAGATTTTGTGACGTTCACCAGTTCAGACCTGGAGTGTGCCTCAGCCAGTCAGACATTCGGGTCAAATATGATACAACTAATTTCATCCAACTTTTTCTCAACTGATCACTGTGCATGTGAATAATAAAGAAAAACAATTACAGTGGAACACACATAGAACAAAATTAAAATATAATTCCACACTTGAATTAAATACAAATCAAAAGAAGTGTTTTTTGAGAGTTTTTAGACGTGAGTAGTAAGTGTTTGTTGTCAATATCAAAATGAAAAGCAGATTTTTGTCTGAGCATATCAACTATAAATGACATTAAACTACACTTTCTTGCAAAGACTGAACATAATTAAAGCAGCCCATAATATGAAGCCAGTATTACAGACAAAAAACCAGTGATGTTTCCCACTATTTATAAAGACCTCAAAGAATGAGGTCTGTGCTGTTAGTGGTGTTTAATTCAAAACTGTATTATGCAACATTGCTTCAGAGCTGCTCCAAACAAAAGTAGAACACAGTGGGTAAACACTTTCTATATTAATAATAGAATCATTATCCAGTAACTGCAGTAAAATGATGTGTCTGTCTAATCCTCTTAACAATAAATAAAGTTTTTCTCATCCTCAGAGAAAGTTCAATATGATTAAAATGATATTTTCAAAAACATGTACACAAAAGTTGATTTATTGACGTTTGTTGACTTTGGAACTATCCCTGATTTAAAGGCCCTATAACTAATTTCAAATCAAACTCAAGAATATAGCCATAACTTTACCCTTCGCCCCTCCTGCTACTACCATCAGCCGTTAGCTGAAAAGAAACAGTGTACAGCAGCATTGCAGTGACATATGTTGCTTTCAGACAAGCCCTGGAATCCTAAACATATCTACATGTCATACAAATGAGCTCCAAGTGAGAATTAAGGATGGGCATTTCAAGCTAAAATTCTAATCAACATTTGCTGGAACTATTAAAATTTATATTATATTTTTATTAAGAATATATTTGACCTCGCTGCAGAACATAGGGTACTTACAGGTATGTCCAGGAAAGCACATGTGGAAAACACATTATAAGTCTACAGGAGAATGCTGCTCCTGTATAGCTTCAGTATGAAGAACAGTGCTCTGTATTTTTTACTTGTCCATGCATCTGTGGTGAGACATGTTTTTAAGACCCAAATGACTGCACACCTCACATGCATCATACAGTTTATCCTTGTTATCCTTGTTACCTGTTTGTATTTGTTGTTTATATATGGCGCTGTAGTAATACTAAGTGCTGACCTTGTTATTGTGTTATTTACTGGCGCCAATTAAAAGCAATGGAAAACAGTGGCTCTTTGCATTTAAAGGCAAAACTACTGTATAGTCAAATTACTATTCAATTTTTTGAAAATCATTGGTCAACATTAGTGAGAATGCAAACATCCGAGGTAAGCCGCCTGGAGGTTACACTGACTTTTCCCTGTGTGTCCCCCTAGTGCGATGTCTGAAAAAAGGCCAATATGTGATCTAGTGTCATTCCTCCCACACACTCTACACAGTTGCCACAGAGTTTTTTCTCGTCGAACAATCTCTACAATTATGGACCTGATTCTCTGGACATTGTCCAAAGTTTTTAGACCTTTTAGAAGCTAGTGGTAGCGGGTTTGCAGGCTGTAGCAACAACAAAGTCTTAGTCTCACTGTAATAACAAAAAGGCCTGTATGTAATCCAGAAAGGGCAAATGTGGAACAACACATCTTGTCCCAATTTGTCTAATTTCTTAGAAAGTCTATAATATATTAGTTACAGGGCTTTTAAATCAATGTTTTGCCATTTTAAAGTTCATTTTGTTTACAAACAAAATAATACCTGTTTTAAAGTCTGAATCTCTCTGGTGACCATGAATGCTGTTGGTCTGCAAGTAGTCCAAGTTCAAATAACGTGGTATGATCAAAATAGTCTTAACACAAGCCATATAGCATATAAATAGTCTCTACATTACTGCATTTTTTTTTTCTGCCAAAAATTAAACTTTTAAGAATGTAACTCTAAAAAGGATGACTGCTGCCTGCTGGTTCTGTGACAAAGCCATAGATCTCTACACAATGCTTGCTATAAAAATCTGAGGAATGGACAAGGAAATTATTTCTTCTTTACTTGTTTTCTGTCACTGGTTCAAATTTGTATGTTTTACTACACTCTTATTTACTGTAATAATGAAAAATACCTAAAGGGATGTGCAGAGTTCAGCAGATGGTAGAATAGCACAGTAGAGCAGAGAGAGAGAGAGAGAGAGGTGTAGGTGGAGCAGAGTAAATAAATGTTGACTTTCCTACTCTATAAATGTCCAGACTTTCAGTCACTCAGTGGTCAAGTGCATTTGTGTTTTTCACAGCATTGTTGGAAACATGCATTTTAAAAGCCTACAACTGCAAATAAGTTGTTATACTTGTAGTTATCAATCAAGATCAATATTCAGGAGAAAGTAGCCAGAATACGGTTTCAACCTGTGCATGTTTTGCATTACTGCGTTCAGCGGGGTTGTTCAAATAAACCATCACTTTATATGTTGTTACGGTATTGTATTATGACACGCAAATAGGAGACAAACATCCATCGCATTTTCGACACGTGACTAATACTGTAACAAAGCAGTCAATATTTACTGGAAGAAATGTATTCATTGGAAAGTTCCTGGACATTATTTCTTGGGAAGTTAAAGTCATTGGACCATTTAGTGAATTTGAAAAGTTACACACTAAATTTTGAAAAGAAATGGAGATACATTGGTTATTACATGTGTGAATCAATGAAACAGTCTATTTGACAATTAGGTGTTTTATGCATTTATTTAGAAATGTGATCGACTCAATAATTTGATATTTTTATTCCTCCTAAATTAGACCTACTTTACACTAACATGCACCATGGATGTATTGTTCAATTGTATTCCCACCGCAGTTGAGCACAACAAACATGGTGACAGCTGAGTGTATGTACTCACCTGTGAACTACAGTTTAAACATTTGGCAACACAACATGTTTTACAAGAGAGACAGAATGCTTAAGATGTAATTTGCCAAATGTGCTGCGACGCTGTAAAGTACAACTTTTAACTCACCTGAACCAGCAGCTCAGTGTGACTGGGGAGGAATCTGCCAGTGTCCTGACTCCTGGCATCAACAACTCGTATTCATCTCTGACTACTACCCCCAAGTGTGGTAAGCAAAGTATTGCAAGTTTTTTCCACTCATATTGCTCTCCATAGATATCTTTAATCTTTAGCATCTTTAATTTTGTGATGTTCTGTACTGTGAACTTGTGAAAAAAGGCCACTTTGTGAAAGGTCTTAATATTATTGATAAGTAAAACATGAAACTAATTGACTTTCACAGCACCATTCCTTTGTATCTTGTCACATTGCACTGCACTGAACTGTGTTAATGCTATGATGAGTATTGCACTTGTAGCTGCTGAATAAAGCATCTTAAATTTACCGGATCACTGACACTGTATGGAAACATGTGTTGTATCGGACTCACACCAGAGATGCCCAACATTTTTACACAGAGAGAAAAAAAATTATGTGAAAGTTGATGTGAATGTTATTATTTATGTGCTGCTAATGGTGATTCACAGGCAGCAGCTTGACGTTAATCATTGCAAGAGCTACAAAAAAGTCAATTTGTTTACAGCAACTATTTTAATAACAAAATATCAAATTTTTAACTACTTTTTGAAACATTCAGTACATTCATGTTTCAACAAGTACATTCACTGGTTAAAAGTGGTCAATAGGAGGATTTGTTTATTTTCTTAAAACCAAATAATCAAAATTTTGGGTTTTGGACTGTTGGCTAGAAATAAGGAAACCGTTTTGAGAAAGTTGTCATTTAACTTTTTGACCAAATGGTAACTGGTTTGATAATGACAATGACTCAGCTGATTAATCAATAATAATAAAAAATATAATTTGTGTCATCTCACCTTTGGATTGCTCAAACTCATCTCTGTGACCTCCAGCGACCTTGGAGGCAGCCATGACGACAATAACAGTGCAGACCAGACCAGTCCTCCATAGCTTTTCCATGGTTACTACAGTAGTTGCTATAGTAACAGATTTCAGTGCAGTGGTCCCCGGGCGTCTGTCCCAACATGTCTCCTGCCCTCTCGAATGTCCCGTCGCCTAGCAGTGGGACAGCTCAGCGCTCTGTTGGGCCATGGCTGCAGGAAGAGCTGAGAGTTCAGACAGACATAGCAGCCTCTACAGTGTCAGTCAGCAAGTGGTGATGAATCCTGAAGTCCTCATAGAAGTAGAAAAGGCCCAGATAGATTTTCCAAGGGGCTCAGCATCAATGGTAGGTTTAGACTCCTCTGTGCAGCCCTGTACAAGAGAAAATGTTCAGTGACTGCAAGAGGAAAGTCAGTAAAAGGGGTGAAAGGGAGGGGAGAGACAGATTTAGGCTCAAAGAGGAAAGGCAGAACATACTGAAACACAGACAGAGAGGGAGAGAGAGAGAGCATGAGATCCCACTGACCCATGCAGTCACAGTCTAACAACAAGACAAACCTACCCAGTTCATATTAAGCATCCAGTGAAAGACCGCCCAGTGCTGCGTTGTTTCCTAAGCTAATCAATCTTGGCCTTGGCAAGGGGCAAACACCCTGTCTTTCACTCCGATGACCAGAGACTACAGCAGGTCTCAACCTGGGGGCCCTGAGGCCCCACTCTTTAAGGTGCCTGCCCACCGGAAAGACTTCAAACACAGCACAAAGGAAACCAGTGGTCTTGTAAAAAGCTATGCTTAATGTCCAAACAGGGCTTGAAGTGGGTATTATGTCAGAGGCTCTGGGGGTAAAATGAGCCAATTTGAGAGGAGCAGCAGGTTGCCATCACCGCTATGCTGGCTGACTGCAGTGGCTCAGTGTATGGCTGAGTGATTTGCTGGCTGGCTGCCGGACTGTACTAATTGGCCGGTGTGCTGGCTAGCAGACTGACAGTATAAGTGTCTATATGAAACTTGTTTACATCTGAGACAAAGGCAAAGAGTACTGTAATAATTAGAGTCTGGCCAATACTGTGTTTTTGAGGAAGTACAGACATAAATGTTTGGGAATTTTGGGGAAAAATGCACTAAAGATATACAGAGACACATACAAAAACAAACATATATTACAAATAAATAATCTTAACACAGATCCCTTATGCATTATGTAACAGTGACACATTTCTGCACAGCAATTTTTATTACGGTACTTACATAAATAATTACTTTAATAATAATAAACTGTAATAAACTGTCCAATTCATCGGTATTGCTGCACATTACAGCAAATGAGGAATAAAAAAGTCCACAAGGTGATGGTCAGTATAGTTATTAAAAACAGTAATGACAAATTAAGATGTTAAATTACTCTGCAAGCCATTAGATTTACACAAAATACACAAAATTAGTTTTAAAGGATCTTGTAATATGTACAGCAGTGTCTGAATTTAAGTCTGAAGAGGCTGTAACCAGAATGTTTTCTGTAAACTTGTGGATGAAATTAATGAGCAAATGCTGGTTTAAATTACTACATTGAAGGAAACAACACCTCAATCACACAAGCATCAAAAGACAGCTTCAGACAGCTAAATTACAGTTTTTATGTTAGATAAAGGAGCCACACCAGACAAGACTCTGTTAATAATGCATGTGCTGGGCACAGGGCGGGTCATTACACTCTGATACACCAAACTAACACTAATACAGTTCAATAAAACAGTCTGCAATCGATCCTACCTTCATAAAGATGCTACACCTCTCAGTATAATTCAATGTAATTCAACAGCACCACAAACTATATTTTCCAAAATGATCATCGAACTGAATCAACATCCCTCTAAAACTGTTTCACCAACAATTGAACACTGTCACCTTCATTAAGGACTGCATTAATTAAGCAAGGTAACCAGTAGCGGGTATCAGGTCTGATATCACCCTTGTACTCATATTCGTGCTCGTAAAACTTCTCTGATACCACTTTACGGAGTATTTATCTCAGTGGGTAAGCGGGTAGGCGACGGTGGAAAAATGTCAGCAGTATGGGGATATTTTAAGATGAATATTACCATAATACACAGTCCAACAAGTCTGTCAATACCAGCAGCAGCGGCAACCACCACTGTATCAAACACTGAAGAAGGGAGAGAAAACGTCCAGAGACAGACTGTGTATCTCACGCCCCTCAACTGGCTGTTAATGAGGGCCTGCTGGTGCAGAGAAGTGTTGCTGATGTGTTAAGGATCCGGTGTAAGTCAAGTTTTAGACATTTTAAACATTCTGTCTTAGCCTACTCCCTCCTGGAAGACACTAATTAATTGAAATGGGGTTGCAGTGCCGTGCTTGTTTACCTGTTGAATTTTATCTTAATTTTTGGATGTGAGCAATAGTCTCACATCCAATCCAATAGTTGTGTATTTTATTTTCTCACGCTCAAAAAGCAGACCTCATCTGATTTCAGTGTTTTAAGTTATTGCACTTTAATGATAATTGCAGCATTTCTAATAAAAAAAACTGCAACTGCAATATTATTAAGGACTCATGTCAGTACTCCGTATCAGCAAGTACTCAAATGTAAGTATAAGTGGTTTAGGGACATTCCTATAGTTAATTGTCAATTGTAGAAACCTTTTGGCTTACTTTCAACAAGCAAAGATATACTGCATACATAGTGGTATGCAGCTACTTTCAGAAGAACAGCCACATATTGTCATATTCAATCAGCAGTACTGTTTCCCAGCCCCTGAAATAAAAGAGAGAGTAATGTTGCTATTTTGTGTGACAGCACTTGGATGATGAGGTAACAGTTTAGCCAGTCATACATCACAGATCTTGTGCGTGGTGGTCATTTTCTATATTTCTAATTTGACTGTGCTATATATAAACCCAAAATTCCCTGTAAATTGACCAGTATTCATCCATCCATCTATCCATTTTCTGAACTGCTTAGTCCTGCTGGAGCCCATCCTATCATCAGGCGAGAGGCAGGGTACACCCTGGACAAGTCGCCAGTCCATCACGGCAGTATTCATTTAGAACTTCACTTCACTTAAAGACCATCACAGAGCAAATCTGCTGTGTAATAACAATGAAAAATGACTTCCACAGTTTCCATTTATTAAATCAAACCAGAACTAAGATCAGTCACATTATTTTCATGGTGCCCTTCTTTTTGACGTGAGTTTCCTGGCTTTGGATTGCTGTGTCAGCTAAAACCCAACCCTCGCTATCCTCCAGTAAAGTCTGCCCACCCAGTTCTCTCGTGTCCTTCTCTCCCCTCCCCTACATCCCTCCCTCATAGCCGTCTGGGGAGAGAAGAGCGAGCAGAGACGCCACACTGGCCCAGATGGCTGGCGGTTAACCAACTGCAGCCAAAGGTAATCGGAAGCAGATGGGAAACCTTTTGGCGACGAGAGCAGGGGGAACAAGTTGCCTCCTGAAGAGGAGGAAAAGGAGAAAAGGAAAAAAAAAGTGCAAAGCCCAAGGGGAATAAAAGAGAGACAGCAAGAGTGTAAGCTGTTCAGACCAGCTGGGAGAGCAATTCCTGAGTGTTAATACCCTGAACTGAGTGCAGGAATGAGTTGAAAAGAGCCCTAATGTGCTTCCATTTAATTTCAAACAGCAATAGGTAGAGTAAAAGGAGAACTTGCTTAAAAGCACTAAGGGGTCTTTGTACTGTTGCAGCGTCCCTCATACGTGGAACAACTGAAACTCTTTCTCTCTTCCCTCCCTTAGGCTTTCTCCCAGTCATTTCCTGCACAAGCCAAACTCCCCTCCATTTTCATTACTTCTTCAGCTCCCGCTCTCGATTTATTGTGGGGTTATTAAACTTGCAGCTTGATATCAAGTGCTTTTCATTACCACTAACTCTCCCCTTGTTTATTTAAACAAGAGAATGAGGGAAAGACTGCACCCATTCAATGCTGTCCCTTGGTGCTTTTTAAGTAACACTGCTTAATGGGATTTGTGGACAGCCCTCAGAAGATCAGCACAACAACAAGCATGCACTGCCTTCTTGGTAAATTATTGCTCGATTATAAACCACACATAAATGCAGCTAAATTAAGAGCAAGCTGTCTTGCAGAGGTGATGGTGTCGTACATCTTCCGTGGTCTGTTGTGCAAAACTTTTCCTCTGGGCTGTATCACTTTTGCAAAATAAAAAACACATGTTTGTCAGCAGGCCAGGCGAGCACATACGCTGACTCTCTGCTCAGTGTTTTGCTTGGATGAACCAGGAATATCGAGCATATAGCTGCAATCACGGCAACAGGAGAAAGTAGTCTGAACTGCAGACAGTCCACATAATTTCCAACTCAGTCGCAATTTGCAAAAGAGAAGAGAAGGAGGGGAGAAGAAAAGGATCGTTGTTATAACAAGAGAGAGAAAAGTTGGACGGCTTGGGATAATTAGGTGGGAATATAAGGGTGGGCCAAATTTGCAATGTAATCAAGCCAGTGGACCCAGAAGTGATTTGACATGTCATTTTTTCATCTTGTCTGTCTACCAGTGAGCACTGACTGGTGCTTCTTATGTGGTGTAAAAGATGTACAGTGAGTTTTTTTTTTTAAAGACTGGAGCTAACTATGCTGTCCTTGTCTCTAACTGTTGCCAGGGTGAATGGAGTTATCCGAAAGCTAGAACACTAATCAAAGCCATATGACCGGCTCAAAGTAAAGTCTGTGTGGAGCGAACAGATGCTAAGTGTCCCTCAGTTTAGCTTCAAGTCTATAATTCCCCCACTCTCTCACTCTCTTTCTCACACACACACTTTCTCTACTTTGATCAGGGAGTGGGTCATGAATCAGCTTTAGGTTCAGTTTATTATTTCATTAAAATGACAGCGCAGCTTCTCTTTTCTACTGAGACCATGAGGCTGTGGGTCCATGTCACGATGAATGTCACCAGTCAGATGCAGCATTTCAGTCTGCATCAGCAATTGCTCCCTCATTGGAAAAAATAAGTCAAGATTCACACAGCTCTCCAAATGAAACCCTGAACAGGTGATAGAACTAATACAAAGAACTGGGGGATAGATCTCAGACTAAACTCTCTGTCTGGTACAAAGACAAGAAAGGAGAGAGGCAGGCATTCCTTTCCCAATTTTCCCCAAATAAATAGTGAGCAGATGAAAAGTGGGAACATAAACAGGCCGGAGAACCTCGGATGTACTCCCCTAACACCGAAAATGTGCCTCTCAAGTCTGAAACAATATTTAGTGAGAGACAGAGCTGACTCGACATGAAGTGAGTCAGCCAGCAGCACAGGGAACAGAGCACAGATGGTAGTGGAAGGTTTTCTGTCTTTTATCATATTCATTTCTGTGCAATTTTTGTCTGCTTTGCAGTTGCCAAAAGCCCAAAATAATAAAATACTATCACACAAGACAAAGAAATGCAGTAAATACTCACATTTGAGAAGATGTAACTATTGAACACACGTTATTTAGTTTAAAGTAAAGTAAGTAGTGATCAAAATAGTTGCAGTGATTCTCCTTTATCCTTATGCCCACCTTAAATCACAAAAAAATCTTTACAGCACATTGAAACACTGGAAAGTTGTAAATGAATGTTGGCATGATGCAAAGATGCATCAATCAGACAGGGTGAGTAAGCATGGGCACCGTTACTGAGCTTGTTAGGGGTAGTGGTCACGGCATGGTAGATACAGTTTATTGGATAATGTTACAAATTCAGCATTTCAGACTGGAGTAACCAGCGTTCATTAACTTAGAGTCTTATATTTTGGGATAAGGAGCGCACTGGTATCAGATCTATTCCCAGCTCAAGATGTGCTGGGTTGAGGCATCAGAATCGGGACGTTAAAGAAAAAGTTATAGTGAACACGTGTGTGTATTCTTGGCATCTGGTATCTCCATCTAACCAAATAATGACGTGATGCTTTCATATGAAACAAAACAAACTTTAACCAAAAGTGATCGAAAACGAATGATGCTACACAGACATCACAAATGCAAACAGACACACACTTGCAGATTTCTGCAAAGTCAGCTGATGAAATTACTCATCTGTCATTTGCGGTGCTCAGTGAGAGACCACAGGCACATGTACACACATGTCATGTGTGCATGTACAAAAAGGTTGACAATTACTGGTCCCTACACAATCTCTCTCTCTCTCTCTCTCTCTCTCTCTCTCTCTCTCTCTCTCTCTCTCTCTATCTCGCACACACACACACACACACACACGCACACACACACACACACACACACACAAGATATAACAGCACTTAAGGCAGAGAGACCAGTAGGATAGTCTAATGCAATGACAGATTTAATGAGGAAGTGCTACACAAGACCACAGAAGTACAGCACATGTCATGACTCATGAAAAAATCCTGAAGAAATTAAACACTATAACTATTAATGATCGACATGCAAAGTCTCTGCAGAAAGATATTCCTGAGACTTTGTAAGGCTTGAGAGCAGTCTACTGCTACATCATGTCAGGGCTGTTTTCTTGCAGAGTTGTGCATGAAAAGGCAGAGAGTGTGGCCGGGCTCGGTGACCTACCTTACCGTGTCCCCTTGCAGAAGTTTCCGCTGTGAGTGCGTCCTCGGTAGCGGAGCGGAGAGGAGGCGGCGCCGGTGACTGAGGAGACTCAACTTCTTCCACTTCCAAAACCCAAGGAGCTAAAACTTGAAGTAAAGTTGTTTGCATTAGGAAGGTTGGACTTCCGGTTACGCTTTCAAAGTAAACGTTGTATCGTAGATGAGGAGGTTTGTCCTTTGCACTATTTAAAAGATCAGTGTACAGTATGTGTCATTTGTGGAAAAAAGTCTAATTAGTTGTTTATCCATCAATGAATCCTTTTTTATGAGCTGAGTGCCAATTAGCTGCACTAGATTACAGGACTTTCCCAACACAATGTTCTTTTTGCATATGTAAAGTTTGTGGACACGGGACATATGATGGATTTGGATCAAGTAGGTGAAAGTACAGTTCACAGATCTAATTAATCGATCACTGTCTACACTTTGCAGGTGTTTAATCTAAATAAGTCTTTTAGACTGTAATGGGATATGGGATCTGATTCTCACTTGAAAGGTCAAAGGGAGTCGCTTTTCCAGTATCCCTGCCTTATATACAACAAAGTCATGTTTGGCAATTGTGCATAGATGCTGCTGGGTGAATTAGGAAATCATTTAAAAAGTAAGGTTCATTTCCACCAATGGAGGAACAATAAACATGAAGTGGAATATAACCTCCACTAACAGAAGAGTGTGAAAGGAGTCACAGTCATGAAATTAGGACCATTACAGTTTTATTAAGGGTTCTCATGTAAACTAAAGATACTTTTCTAAATGCTCCATTGCTTAAAGAAGTTTAAAAATATACAGATGTGTAAATTAAATTTTAGTGTCAAAACCTCAGCACAAACATTGTTTCCCAGACACATTTTCTGCTTTATAACATTTATATAACATCAGGTTGAATAGTAACTAATCTTAGCACAAGCAGAAATCATTAAGGCTTTACATAGTCTTGAAAAAAAAACCCTGTCATGTTTGTAATTTATTTTGAAGGCGCACATCTTTCCATGCTATTTTATTTTGTGTGGCTTTATTCAGCAGACTCCTGCTGATTGGCTGCATGAGCTACTCCAAGGAAGCTGCTGCAAATGGTGAGGTGGGG
>OMLM01012079.1:106546-131986 GCA_900302695.1 Helostoma temminkii
TCTTGTTACTTAATATATTTTACTATATATACGTTATCTTGACACATTCAATATAAAATGATAATTCCCAGTTACATGTTAAAATTGAAACAACTATCTCATAATATAATCATATGAGACTCTAGTTTGGGTTTTATTTGTCCAGATTTAGAGTCAGAAATAAAAATAATATTTTTAAATACTTAAAATGAAACGTGTCTTTCCATTTCCTGGATATCCACAGAACATGCAGACAAATTTGGGCGAAATGAGCCTTTAAGTAGCAAAGGATTTCAATTAAAGACAATAACAAAATAAGTATAATTTGTCAAAATGGTGTTTATGTAATCTGGAATATCAGACTCTCACAACCCTAAATGTAAAAGACAAATACACTTTCCTAGTCTTTAATTTAAATCTGAGCACGATTACCCCAAATACAAAGAAATTCGCCAGATACGATGAAAAAGAAGGTAAATACACATGCGCTGAATAAGCATATCTGGTGGTGCATGCAGATATTGTACATTTTCATTTGTTTAGTATCTTATTGCTCCCCAAAACTTATTTACTGACTCTGAGTTCTTGGATCTTTAAAGTGCAACTTCAGTCTAGACTTCCGCCTGTCTGCTGTTGCAGACTGCAACCCAATGATGCCAGTAACTTCTTCATGACTTGTGGGGTTCAGTTAAACAGCCAACCCAGCTCCAGGCCTATGTGGACTGAGGCTACAGTATCATAGCTCTTTATCTCTGCACTTCTACATTGACTCAAATACCAAAGTGCAGTTTTGGTTCTTTTTTTTTTACTGGAGCATTTCTATTTTGTGTTTAGTTAAACAGCCAAACTGCTTCTACTCCACTACATTTTAGACAGGAAATGTTGTACTTTTAACTCCACTGTATTTATTCAGGAAGTCTCATTGAAATTGTGATCCGAAAACAAGTAACAGTCTTGAAACCCATTCCTGAAAAAGCGGAACCAGGAACAAAGCAGCCAAACACAATAACTGGAATTTACATGAATAATACAAAGCGTCAAATAATAACATTTAAAAATTGCCAAAAGAAATCTAGGACTTGAGGGATATTTGCAGTTCAGTACCTAAACATATTCCTATCAAGGGTTTAAATGACAGACGAGACAGAAGGCAGTTTAGGAACTGTAACAGGGTCACGGTTAGGCAGAAAATCAAGAGTAGATTTGACTTAAACAGTTCTCAGCTGCTGAAGCAAGGATGAAGCAGCCTGACAGTGTAGGATATTTCCATAAGCATCTGCCATCATAAAACATAATAACAATTTTTATGATTTTGAAATGACAGGCAACTGTTAATCCCATAAAGTAATCCTATAAAGTGGTCTTGGTCAATTATAATATTACAATATGCTGTCATATGTGTAAGACTCTACAACAGATATAGTGTATGGTTTCTTTTTTAATGGCAGGCTGGCCACAACATTAACGCCTGCTGGTGTCTTTAATGTTTTGGTGGACGGAGGCAATGGGAAAAAATGTAATCAGAATCAGATTAATTGGCGTAGGAGTAAAAGGAAATTAATACTGGTTCCTAGTGGCTCTAATCTACTTACAAACAGTGACAATAATCATGATATGCATGAATGAGGCTGAACAAAGGACATGATCGAAACGTGGCTGCAGACAGGTTCGAGTGCCTCTGCTGTACACTACAACATTAAAGCCACCATGTTGTTTTAATGCTGTGGCTGATTCAGTTAGAGGTGAAAGTAGTGGCAGTATCTCTTTGTCAGACTTCAGCTGTCTGAAAGGTCAGATGCCTCTAAAACTGATTTCATTTAAATAAAAATGCAGTAGGCTGAGTTATCCAAGTCACCAAAACAAGCAAAATTACAGAACTGCAGCAGCATTTTTTGCTTGTCATGTATAGAGTATGTATTCCACCTGTTTCTCTCAGGTTTACTGCACCCTATTTTACAATTTTTGTGGATCAGCAAATATGAGATATTATGTATTCAAATTTAAGTGAGTATAATATTGCTAATTTATGTATGTGTATGTATGGAGGTAAAACTGTGCGTTACAATTGTTGCTTTAATTATAACTGTGTGTGCGTCCTGACCGTTTGTGTGCTCAGGGGGCAGCCATGGAGCAGGCCATCATCAGTCAAGCTCCTCAGCTGGAGAAGCTGATTGCCACTACGGCTCACGAGAAGATGCCTTGGTATCACGGTAAAATCAGCCGTCAGGAAGGCGAGAGGCGCCTTTACTCCGGAGCTCAACCAGATGGAAAGTTTCTGTAAGTAGCTTAAATGTTAAATGTTAAATGTCTCTTCTGCACCTACTTACCCACCACTGAATTCACAAAGATCCAAACTTTCTTAGAAGCCTTTATTAAGTGTACTTTTTGCTGTTGTTTTCCAGAGTGAGAGACAGAGATGAGTCGGGTACTTTTGCTCTCTCTTTAGTCTATGGAAAAACAGTGTACCACTATCAGATCCTGCAAGATAAATCTGGGAAATACTGCATGCCAGAGGGAACCAAGTTTGACACAATCTGGCAGGTAGATCCTCATTTGTATACGCAACTGCATATTTAATTTATGTTGCAGTTTATGGCTTTGTCTAAACTATATGTGACTTTATCTTGATCTCAGCTGGTTGAATACCTGAAGATGAAACCTGATGGTCTGGTGACTGTTCTTGGGGAAGCGTGTGTTAACGGCAAAGCTCCTGAAAGTACTGGACACCATATTTCCTTCTTTCACTCATATCAATATTTTACCAATGTAGTAAAAACATGAAGTTTCCAAATCATAATGGTATTTCAAATGTTTTAATTATTACATTCACTAGTGAAATTGGTTATATAACTATAATTTCTTTTATAATCTTTCAGAGACACCAAGTCTTCCTGCAACTGTGAGTATTGTCAATATCCTGCACTTTTTAAGTCAGAAAAATGGTTCATTGTCAAAATTAATTTTACTGTAACTCTTTCAGAGGCGACCTGGCGCAAATAAATACACACCGCCACCTCAAGGTCAGTAACCTGAAGTACAGTAGTTAAAAATACTTCACAATAACTGGTATGCCATTTAAAATACTTTTAATTGCGTGTTCTAATGCATTTACTTAATTAATGCTTATTATTATGAACCACTATGCATAACCTAAACCAGTTTGCAACACTCCTCACAACACTCAAGAGATTTCTAACAAAACAAACTAAAATACAAACAATCACACAATGAGTAGTGGATGAAGTACTCTCTCTTTTCATGTAAGTAAAAGTAGCTACATGACAGAGTGAAAGTAAAAAATCCCTTATTACTCAAGTGAAAATACACAAATTATTATAAATATTATACTGAACAATCAAAGTATGTACTATGCAGAGCAATACCCCTTGAGGAGGATTGTTTTTATTATTCATATTATTATAGTACAATTATTACAATTGCATTAATGTATGAGTATTTTAATGTTGTAGCTGTTGGTGGCAAAGCTACTTTTAACTGCTTTACATATTATTGGGGAGTTTAATTTGCAACATCACATTTTAAATACTAAAAAATATTAATAAGTACCTTAAGCTGTTAAATAAAAACTACAGTATTTCTATATCAATTGTAGTTGAGTTGAAGTATTCAAATTGAAATACTCCAGAGAGAACTGATACCGCTTTAAAGACTTTAAAATCATTAAGTTAAATTTGACCTTTTCAAGGCTGTGTCTCCAGGACACTATAAATAAAAAGCTAATTCCAATGATTAACATTGTCTTGATCGATACCACTTAAAAACTGACACACTCACACACACACAAAAAAACTGTATGTGTGTGAGTGTGTGTGTTTAATTTCAGCTGACATAGACTTAAGTATTTACGTTTATTTATGTGGTTTGTACCTTCACTTTTTAGCTATTGCAGGAGCCGCCAAACCAGTTGCAATACCAGAAGACCGCGAACCTCTGCCAATGGACAGCAATGTATTTAACCCGTACCACAACCCGAACGATGTAAAGAGATTCAACATAAAGAGGAGTCAGCTGCTGATGGACGAGGTGGAGCTCGGCTCTGGGAACTTTGGCTGTGTCAAGAAGGGAGTCCTCAAAACTGATTCGTAAGAGCTGTTATTTTTGTATTTTGTATGTATTGTACACAATATTATACCTCTGCATCACCTGAGAGTTCCTTGTATTGGATGTTCACCCAAATTTGGATGTTTCAGGGGTCAGATAGATGTGGCTGTCAAAGTGCTGAAGAATGACAATGAGAAGATGGTGAAGGAGGAGATGATGAGGGAGGCAGAGATCATGTACCAGCTGGACAACCCCTTCATCGTTCGCATGCTCGGCCTCTGCAGTGCTGATTGTCTGATGCTCGTCATGGAGATGGCCGCCGCTGGGCCGCTCAACAAATTCCTGTCCACCAATAAGTGAGTTCAAGATTACAGAAAAACATCCACACACCATAAGAGAAGATATGTGTGTAAGAGAGTTTAATAAGTACACAAGGGAATTCAGGCTTGGTGATTTTAACAGAGATTTGTCCAATATTTAAAATACAGAAAAGGTTGCCAGATCTTATGAGACTTTGACTTTATGATGCTCTCATAGAGCAGTACTTTTAGCTGCTACATCCTACCATCCAGTGATTATGGGTGGTGGTGCAGCTCAGAGAAGGGAGAAGGCCTCAACTACATCTTGGTTAGTGGTAATCTTGAGATTGACCCTGGAAGTTGTTGTCAGTACACTGAAATCAGTAACTGTGATACTTACTATTCATGTAAAATGTTTTTTCCTAAACTTGTGGAAAGCCTGTGGCCATGGGATCTGGGTCTGTATTACATTCATATCTTTTAACTTTTTTGTGTGTGTTAGCCCTCATTGATTGTCTCATATACATGCAGAGCAAGAAAATCAATACCCATTATGTATCAAAGCTAATTATCTTATGAATCTTGCACACTATACTACAGGAGCCTAAATCTCAGTTATAGTTTCATTTCTTTCTCTCCTCTCTAACATGATTCTGGCAAAGTGGTATTGGTTAATCACTAATGCAAAACATCTATCAGAAGAGATAGGGGGATTATGAACAGTCCACAGTGCATCTGGAAAGTATTCACAGCGCTCCACTTTTTGCACATTTTGTTATGTTACAGCTTATTCCAAAATGTATTAAATCAATTATTTTTCTACCAACAATACCCTATAATGAAATTGTTTCCATGAAAATTAAAATTGAGGTCAGGTGCATCATGTTTCCACTGATCATCCTTGAGATTTTTCTACAACTTGATTAGAGTCCACCTGTGGTACATTTAGTTGCTTGGACATGATTTGGAAAGGCACACACCTGTCTATATAAGGTCCTACAGTGCATGTCAGAGCACAAACCAAGCCATGAAGTCCAAGTAATTGCCTGTAGATCTATGAGACAGGATTGTATTGAGGCACAGAGTTAGGGAAGGGTACAGAAAAATGTCTGCAGCATTGAAGGTCCCAATGAGCACAGTGGTCTCCATCACTTTAAGTTTGGAACCACCTGGACTCTTCCAAGAGCAGACCACCCGGCCAAACTGAGCAATTGGGGGAGAAGGGCCTTAGTCAGAGGGGTGAGTGGCTTTCACCTGGCCAAAGAGTTCAATCTTTGTTTCATCAGACCAGAGAATTTTGTTTCTCATGGTTTGAGTGTCCTTTAGGTGCTCCAGACTCCAGACCGGTCGTCGTGTGCCTTTTATTGAAAAGTGGCTACCGTCTTGCCAATCTACCATACAGCCCTGATTGGTGGAGTGCTGCAGAGATGGTTGTTCTTCTGGAACAGTCTCCTCTCTCCGCAGAGAAATGCTGGAGCTCTGTCAGAGTGACCATCAGATTCTTGGTCACCTCCCTGATTAAGGCCCTTCTCCCCCGGTCGCTCTAGAAAGAGTCCTAGTGGTTCCAAACTTCAGATGATGGAGACCACTGTGCTCATTGGGACCTTCAATGCTAAAGAAATTTCCAAAGATTTTTAAACAAACTTCTATAACGTTGTCATTATGGGGCATTTTTTTGTAGAATTTGAGGAAAATAATGAATTTAATCCATTTTGGAATAACAAAGTAACATAACAAAATGTGGAAAATGTGGAGCGCTGTGAATACTTTCCGGATGCACTGTTACACTACTGGGTCTGATGAGGGGATGGAAAGTTGGTGAGTAGGTGCACAGTAAAGTATTAATGCAGGGCAGGTGAGCAGGAGGGAATAGGAAAGGCAACAGGGACATCTGGTGACTGGAGAGGAGATTACAGGACACAAACAAACCAACCAGAGGTCAGATCACTTTACTATTTGCCATATAACAAAAGATAGTGGTGTTAGAAGACCATTATGGCAGTAGTACTGCATGAAACATGTCATGTACTAATAAACATTAATAATTATCACAAACATTTAAATAATCTAAGTGTTCCGGAAAAGCTGTGTTTGTATGGCAGTGCCTCCCATGGGCAGGATTTGGTATAACAGGTAGTGAGCAGGATGAAATGGGTCAAAATGGGATGATTTTTACCAGCTTTTTATCATGGTGCGTTTATGCTCAGTGATTTAATTTTAAGACTGATGATGAGGTGGAGCTTTTATTGTTTAGTTAGTGTAGATTTGGCACAGTTTACAGCCTCGCTTCAGTAAGAAATTAAAGAATTATTTTTGGATATCTAAAGTGACTGAAGTATTTGGTATTTTTTATTTTTATTATTTATTATATTTATTATGTTACATTCAGATTCATATTTATGTTGAGCTTCAAGTTTGAGAATCAGTGTCAACATCCCCAATCATCTTCTTATGATTTCTGTCATCATCACTGTTTTCCTCACAGGGATACTATATCTGTGGAGAACATTGTCAATCTGATGCACCAGGTGTCGATGGGGATGAAGTACCTGGAGGAGAAGAACTTTGTGCACAGAGACCTGGCAGCTCGTAACGTCCTTCTGGTCAACCAGCAGTTTGCCAAAATCAGTGACTTTGGACTCTCCAAAGCCCTGGGAGCAGATGACAACTATTACAAGGTACTCATGAGTACTTTGAGTAGGTTTTTGCATTGCAACACAATGCTATCACCATTGCGGTTATTATTTCCTCTGTGCAAACTAAAGTAAACACTCACTTGATCCTCTTTTTGCTGGTTTACTGACCCACATTTGTAGGGAATGTGGGTACCATGAAACTCTCACACAAAGAAACAGTATTAGATACTTAAGACACTTCAACAAGCTTTTTATTGTTTGAGAAATATTTGCCCTACATGGCGTCAATATTTTAATAGTACATTCAGTGGTTTTTCCATCCGATCTCCACTTCCGACAGTCCTGCACTTTCTTGTGTTTACAAAAAAAAGTCAACATTTTAGACTTTGTTGCTCACTGTTAATATTATTAACAGTAAACAAAATAGTTTGTTTGTGTGAGTGTTAATGCTCTTTGCATGGAAAGCAAGATGGGTTTCTTTGTGATGAAATCTGCCTTATTGTCACACTTCTTGTGTTATACAGGCTCGTACTGCAGGTAAATGGCCGTTGAAATGGTACGCTCCAGAATGTATAAACTTCCACAAATTCTCCAGTAAAAGTGACGTGTGGAGTTTTGGTGTCACTATGTGGGAGGCCTTTTCCTATGGAGGGAAACCTTACAAGGTACTGTACCAGGAATGCTCTGAAAGTCAGTTGTTCATTAACTTGGTCACAGAATTCTACTGTTGGAACGGGATTCACACTCACATTACAGCTATTGTCTTGTTCCACTTTGTTCAGAAAATGAAAGGACAAGACGTGACGCGTTTCATTGAAGCCGGCAACCGCATGGAGTGTCCACCAGCCTGTCCAGAGCGAATGTATACACTGATGAATGAGTGCTGGACATACTCGTAAGAAACTGATTGTCTGGTTTTGCTTATTGTTACTTTCTTGCATGTTTTTACTTCACTAGAGGAGATTGTATCTTAGGGTGTGAGATAAAACATGCCTGGAGAAAATCTTTTTCAAATTTTATTTCTGAAGTTCTTGTGATACTGTCTTCCATCAATCACAACTTGTCACCATCTCCTTTTCCATCAGACACGAGGATCGTCCAGATTTCAAGAAGGTCGAGGAGTCCATGAGGTCTTACCATTACTCCATATCGAACAAGGCCAAGCCTGATGGAGCTGCAGTCGCCCCTCAGCCTGTCTAGTAGACAGAAACAAGGCCTATTCTGTCCCAATGCTGCACAAAGAATCCTTTCAACTCGCCCTAAGACAACCTAAACAAAGAGCGTTTAATGAATGGTGCACACTGACCAGCTTCAGCTACAGCACTGATACATTTAAACAGGCCTCAGCGACATGAATTGTGCATTTGTACATTGGACTTCAGTTGGACAGCCATTTAAGAGGTTTTCTTCCGTTTGGCTGTTGCGGTTTGAATGTTAAGTGTGACGTCTTCATAACTAATTTTATATTTTGGTATTTGGAGTGGTTAATGGCACATGAATTTGAAGTTGTTTGTCATTGCAGCCTGTCGTCACCCAAGAGCAGTTTGCTTGTTTTTTTGTTTTTTTTAAATAATTACAAAAAGATATGAAAATGACCTGAATAAGACATAAAAACAACCACAAAGAGACACAAAGTAGACAAATGGAAATATAATTGTGTTATTCTTGCTAGTCTCTAGCTTTTATTTAGGTGTGGTGGGTCTTTTACACCCGTCTGTGCCCGGGCGTGCAGTCTCATAATCCACCCATCTGTGGTAAGATCATCCTAGTAGCATGAAACATGTACCTACATTTTGTCTGTACTCTACAGAGTAAGTTATCTAGATAATCTGCTTTGGAAACGTGTGTCACAGAGGAACATCATGAGGAAGAGGACTAAACCTCCACACACAGACAGATTTTATGAGGAAATATTCTCCCCAAATAAGAGAGTTAAGAGAAAAGCAGCATTTGATGTTTTGTAAAATAAACAGCTTATCAGCATAAATGACCAGTTAAAGGGGGCATTATGTGTTGAAAGTCATATGAGATCATTATCCCAAATGCTGACTTTGTTTTTCCTCTCAGCAATTAAAATATGATGTATTGTGGTTTATTACAACCTTGTTGTGAAATAAATGTGGTTTGTCAGGCTGTCTTCTGCCTCTCAGTGAAATACTGCATCACATGAAAAACTGAGCTGCAACACGGAAGGGCACATAACGCCGGAAGTTGATGAATCACTTTTCAGAATAATTGAGTATTGAGAAATAGCTGAACATGCTGTGGGGTACAGTAAGTGAGCTGATGTAGTTCTGCATCAAGTCTGTAACAGATATCCTTAGACCTTATTTTTCATTATTCATTTCTAGGCTTTTTTTTTTCTTTGCTATATTTTTCACCATTAAAAGTCCATTTGTAGTTTCTAATGTAAAAGTTTTAAATAAATATTCTCTCATTAAAAGTCCAGTT
Organism: Helostoma temminkii; assembly: GCA_900302695.1. NCBI lineage: Eukaryota > Metazoa > Chordata > Actinopteri > Anabantiformes > Helostomatidae > Helostoma > Helostoma temminkii. Next base: position 115,974 of record OMLM01012079.1, read on the forward strand.
TCACAATCCCCAACATTATCTTTTCATTGCTGCCAACTAAAGGGTCGATGAATTTGTTTTCTTACTAGAGTCTTTGTACCTTTCTGCATCAGGCCATGTATTTAGTATTTTAACTTGAGCAAAAAGTAGTAATACTAAGCAAGCACTTGAGGTTTTATTTAGACGTGCATTTCCCTTTGAATTGTAGTGAATCCATGGGAGTAATGCATCCCAAATTTGAATTGAAGTACAACACTTTATTACATGCGCTTAATCACCAGCACTGTTACTTCTTAAAAATAATTCACCGATTACACACGAGGTGGACCATTATTTTGAAAGTTCTGGCCGGATGTCCTTGTTGATGCCTCCAGTCGGACTCTGGTGTACTTTTCGTTTCGTAGGGAGGAGTCAGGCGTTAGTTTCTTTAATAAAGTGACATGTTTATTGAATTATCGGCGATTCTAGTGCATCTTTTGAGCCATGTATCCATAATGTAGCCGGTGCATTTTGCTGACGCAAAGCTACCGATCAGTAATCAGGTAATTTTCGGTAAAAGATCGAAGGAAACTGACGGAACAGGAAGGCGGAACAAGTAAGTTCGTGAAAGTGGCTTTCAACTGCGCGATTTCATCACCGTTTGATCCCTCGCCTGCTATAATGGATGTTTTCAGGCGATTTAGTTTGACGTGTGATGTCTTAAGTGTGTGTTTGGTGGATTTTTATATGCATTGTTTGTGTGTGTTATTTTTCCCCAAAGCTGTTTTAGGAAGCAACAAGTCCGACCGAGTAACATTAGCTTGTCGCGTCACGAATAAACTTCGCAGAGTCGTCATGTGCTCTTCTGTTTAATCTCTGGCTTTTTTGTCGGAAAGAAATGTGCACAAAGTTAACATTGTAATGATGATGAGGATGCAGATATTTAGATGAAGGTCTCAGTGAATCGAGCAGGGTGATGTTATACTGATAATGGTCCGGTTTGCTGCGTTTTATTGTCATTCCGCAGATTCTTTCTTTTACGGCGGAATCAGTTTCTGAAAAAGGAAATGACTCATTGACCGAGAGACGATGCTTCATCTTTAATGCAGACTTGTCTGACTTGTGCTTTACCTGAGGTGATGAGGCTAAAGGTGAATTGAGGTCGTCATTAATGGATTTTACGCAGCTGTGTAGTATATACAGTAAAGTTCATGATAACCATTATACAAACCTGTTTATTTAAACATGCTTGGACTCGGTTATTTGGCTGTTATATCATAAATGCGCCACTTCACAAGACAAACGTGGGATTTATGTCAGCTTGGGAAGGGGAATAAGGGGATTGTTCTTTGCTACATTCCTGCAAGTTTAGCCCCAAGAGGCAAAAGCTGGTCCAAACATGCTGTTGCATAAATTTTTACGTGATGTTCTTTATTAATTCATTTGTGTGTTTGCTTGGTCTACAAAATGTCACAAAAATCTTTAAATGCCCCTTTTCTTATGTTAAACAGAAGAAAGTACATAAATGAGTGGAATGGTTGGTTATTGGAGTAGTTGTGAATGATTATTTGACCCGTGGTTTCAAGTCCGTGCACTTTCTTAAGCCAGCACTGTTGTGTTAAATGTTAAATAAGCTTGAGTGATTTGAATAAATCTAAAGTTTTAAGTAGATTAGTTCATCTGCGAAACTATTTTGATAATTACTTGAAGTAATTTTTTGTAAAATGTGAACACTCTTTGTGATGGGCTTTCACTTTTAAAGATCAACTGATTAATTCAAAAAATATATATTTATCAGTGGTGTAAATTAGATTTTATTTCAGCCCTAGATTGTAAAGTTGATGGTTTGCATTACAGTTTTATGTTCATTCATTAATCAAACTCTGTCTCCTTTTTTTCTCTCTTTTTTTATTGTACACAGAATCACAGACTGGGTCAAAATACTAAGTCAGTCCACCACAAAAACACTGGCTGTTCACATAACCTTTGATTGCTTCAATTTCAACAGTAAATAATTTACCAGAAACGTTCAAATAGGTCATTAGTCACCGTCCCCACATGCAACCATGTCCCTGGCCCTGAAACAGGTCTTCAACAAAGATAGGACATTCCGGCCCAAGCGGAAGTTTGAGCCTGGGACACAGCGCTTCGAGCTGCATAAGAAGGCCCAGGCGTCTCTGAACGCCGGACTGGACCTGAAGCAGGCAGTACAGCTCCCACACGGCGAGGATCTCAACGACTGGGTGGCCGTGCACGTGGTCGACTTCTTCAACCGCATCAACCTCATTTATGGCACCATCAGCGACTCTTGCACCGATCAGACCTGCCCTGTCATGTCCGGTGGGCCCAAGTACGAATACCGCTGGCAGGATGAGAACAAGTACAAGAAGCCGACAGCACTGTCAGCCCCGAAGTACATGAGTCTGCTCATGGATTGGATTGAGGTACAGATCAACAATGAGAACATCTTCCCTACCAATGTCGGTAAGTTTTGAGATGAGCCACAGAAGATGTGTGAAGACTTTCCTTAAACTGTCTACACTCAGATTCAGAATTGGGTCACAGGCATTTGGGTTTTGTGTGTATTGTGTTCGAAAACAATTGTTTTTAGCCTAACAAACAAAGCTTAAAAAAAGTAACCATCCATTCACAATGTCATCGCACTTCCTGCAATCTTTTCTGATTATTCCGATTAATTGTCTAGTTTATAAAACATCACGGGCCCATCCCAGGTCATAAGAACTCAACATGCCGTCTGAGTGTTGTTTATTGTGTTTAAGCATTTGTCAAAATTTCCATTCAGTAATGACATAAAACTGAGAAACAGAAACATATTTTCAGTGGTTTCCAAACTGGGTGTTGGGCACACAGTGGCACTTAAGATAAATCTAAGAGGTCAGAAGATTATGAACAAAAGAGAAAAGCTGAAAAATCTCTATGTATTTCCCCCAGAGTCCCATCAAGTACAGTACAGAACAGTTTCACTTGTTTGTTACTATAAAATGTTTACCTAAATAAGGGAAACAAATGTTCCTGGTCATTTGCATTTTCCTTTGTCATTTACTCGATAAACAACGTCTTTTCATCATAAGTCACATACAAAGATCCAAAAAGTGAAGGCATATAAAGTTCGGGGCCACAGTTTTTTCAGACAAAATATGAAAAATAATGAAAAAAATATTTAGATAAAATCTGCAAGGCCACATTCATTAGATTATTTGTTTTGCATGTTGCAAACATTGTCAGTTCATCTTCTGTTGTTGTTGCATTCTTTTATTATCTCAGTCTGTTGCCCCGTGCATATGTGCACTGTATTCCCTGTGCTGTGGCTCAGCATCTGACTAACAACAGAAACATCTGAGCAATGGATTTAAAAATGGGTCAGACTATGTACAATAGGCTATGATTAGAAACGACCTCTGACATGCCTGTTCTCTGGAACAGTTTCCTCAAATATTACTGAATTAGTAAAAGCAAACAGCAGATTAAATTAATCGCTTTAGCTGGTTGTGTTACTATTACATTAATGTTTGAAGTGATACTGGTTTTAACACACAGCTGTTCAACATGGGGGACTGGAGAGGACGAAAAAGCATAAAGACACAAAAATGAATGTCAGTTAAAATATTTTAGGACCCATTCCCTAACTACATCAAAATTTCAAGTGTATTTTTTTCTGTGGAGCAAATAGTAAAAGGTCATCATGGATTGACTGCAGTGTTCTGTCTCCATCTGTTTGACTCCCAGGTACTCCCTTCCCTAAGAGCTTCATGCAGGTGGCTAAGAAGATTTTGTCTCGTCTGTTCCGGGTGTTTGTCCACGTCTACATCCACCACTTTGACCGTGTGAGCCAGATGGGCGCAGAGGCTCACGTCAATACCTGCTACAAGCATTTCTTTTACTTTGTGACTGAGTTTAACCTGACAGATCAGAAAGAGCTGGAGCCTCTGGTGAGTCGAAGAGAGGATTGGATCTAGAATGAAGCTGAATACAAAAATAAATGTGATTATGTTTCATAGTGTGAAACCAGCAAAAGATTTTGAATTAACTATGTTAGAGACATGGATAGACACATTTACAGATATAAAACAGCTGCCAGTTTTCCCAGATGTGCTATTTGGCAGTAAATAAACTCGCTTGAGATTCTTAAAAAAAACATGACTCCTCACCAGTTAAGCTAGTCCAGTTTCTGCTAGTTATGTTTTTCATTCATTCATTCACTTATTTCAAATAGGGTGGCCAAAACATTATGACCTTCTAAAGCACTCCTGTATGATTTCACCACCCACTAGGATATCAGTAATAAACGTTTATAAGAATTATTACCTTTAAGACAATTCTTTTTTTTTTTATTTAAATGCAAACACATGCCTTTGAGAAATATTACCATGATACTGTACTTGGAGGTACATGTTACAGATACATAAATCTGTCGTCACCCTCTTGTGGATCTAGTGGCGACATTATCTCAATCATTTTTTTTGTACTGCAAAGCCATAGATTGCAGTAATAAAAAATAAAGTAGTGAATAATCTGCAACCTGTATTTGCTGATGTTAATAAAAAGTCTTGAGGTGCCCTGGTGAGGCGTCGACTCTGACCCACAGTGAAATCTGTACACACAAGCTGCAGTTTGCAATGTCAGATTATTTCCTCTCGCAACAGTTTTAAGAGGTTTAACTAATTAAAACAAACACCATACTGTTGAGTCATACATGCTCTGTTGGGCTTGCAGATTTATCAGTAGATCAATTGTGAACCACGATGCTGCTATGATTTGCGGTCAGAGCTCGTAGTTCTATAATTCTTCTACTAATAAACATTTGCTTATTTCCCAAACAAAATTCAGGTTTTATTCCATGAGTGGCATAAATCAGATTCTGCATATTCTCCTCAATTAAGGCGGCATTATTATTTTACAGTGATAACACTGTGATGAAAGAAAGTCAACATCGTAATATTGAACCACTGCAGAACCCATGCTGATACTTACGATGTTACATTGATTGTATCTTGTTTGTTAATTGATTTATGGCTCCCCCACCCTCTGTGACAGATTATGTTGCTTGTGTATTTGGCAAATCCAGTGCTCTGAAGTAGGTCTGTGTGAACAAAGCTCAGACAGATAAGTGTTGTTGTTAGATATTTGTCCTATTTATCTTGAATCCAGACCTTTTTAAAATAGCTTTGGAAATGTGTGCACACAACAGCATTACATTGTGGTGGTCTTGTCTAAGATTCTGGTTTTTATTATTTAAATAAATTACTGCTGTTATACTATATTGTTTTTCTTATAGCTTTGTATTTAATAACACTTGGAGGATTACAAGTATTTCTGAAACTGCTGTAACTCACAGTAGCGTATGTGGTTTTGTGTTTACTACAGAAGGAGATGACCTCTCGGATGTGCCACTGAGGGATCACAACGGACCTGTGGATACACGCAGGACGAACACATCCGTCCATGTAGAAGACTGCAGCAGATAACTAAAAGAACAAACAAATGCAGAAAAGAGTTTATTTTTATATTTAAGTACTGTAATCTATTTTAGCCACATACTGTAGATTTAAACCATGAACCTTTTCTTGTGAAGCGTTCTGTTCCTTTAAAAAGTCTTCAAACGTTTTATCAGAGCACAGTATTAAGAGGTGTATGTTTGTGTTGATGCCTTTGTTTTCTATTTTATTTGAATCTCAAATCATTCCAGGAAGCTTGTGTTTTTCATTCTGCTAAAACGAACTGAAATTAGTACAATTTCCTACTGTACATCTATAAAATTGCTATGTTGTTACATTAAAAAGATTCTTTACTCTATCATCTGAATTTGGAAATTTATTTACATCAGTGGAGACTGGTTTTCTTTTCTGTAGCTAAACATAATTTTAGTTTTATTTCCTAGTTTAACTTTTAACACTTAAGCCAGTTTTACTACTTAAATGTAAACAATTAATGCAGTAATTGTTTTCAGGCAGAGAAATTCTAATCTCTTCAAAATATAAAATCAAAATTTAGAACTAAATTTGAAACACTTTGAATACATGTGGCCCCTTAAATAATTTAAACAGTTATGTAGGTGACAGTAGACCAAATACAGTAATTACATTATCAAGTCTATCTTTCACTTTGAACTTGGGGCCATCAGGCAGCTTCTCAGATGTCAAACCTGCAGGTGTTTGTCGCAGATACCGTTGGCAACTGAAGGTCACACGAGACTGGAAACTCACATGACAAAACTTTAGCAGCAGCACATGTTCAAAAGATCAGATCTAAAACTGTCCACTGGGTGGCATCGCACTCCAAAACCTGTGTATGTTGAGGATTTGTAATTGTACAGTTCACGTTGTAGTCATTATGAAATCAGCCCAACGTCCCAGTTATAGTCATGAAGAGTCGAAGCAAAGACCTGATTCGGGCCAATGATTCGTCTAAGCCAGTTATGTAAGAAACAGGCCAGTGTGTACTTGATGAATACAGGGAGAGCTTTTGTTTTGAATGAACCCAGCTTTGCATGATTGGGTCAACAGCAGTCAGGAACAACATTGTTGGCCAGATTTAGAGGCAGTCATCAGTCACAATGGTTTGGATTATGTAAATAATAAGTGGGGATCTTGCACACAAGAAACACACCCAGGTCAACACTATTATAAGATGACTTGTAAACCAACTTATGACAATCATAAAACTTTAAGTAGTACATTTTGTAAAAGAACATCTTTATTGTCCCTGCAGGGAAACAGCCCGGAGGAGGAGGTGTGTGTCATTATCTACAGTAGTGAAAGAAGTATTCACATCTAAATGTTACCTATTTCAGTCTTTTAAAAGACAATTAAACTAAAAAAAAAAGAAACAGTGTTATCCAGGTATTCTATTTACAGTAATTTGCTTAGTGGACACTGCTTTCCAGTACAAAAGCCTTGCCATATCATCAGTCTTCACAAGCCCATACTGTTTAGTTTTTGATGGCTTTGTCACAAAGGTATAAATAAAACTATATATAATAGTCATTGAATTAAATCAAGAACCTCGTCTTGTGAGCGGTTCTGTTCCTTCTTCAAACACGTCTTTGTTTTTCTATTTCAATCTCAAATCATTCTACGAGGCTTGTGTCTTTCTGTGACACAATTAATACAATTTTCTACTGTATATAAAATCGCTATGTTGTTACATTAAGCACCTGACTGAATTATCAGGTGTTTCTAATATTCTGTGTAAACACAAAGGACAAAATGTGTACACACCTCTCAGTGTAATGAAGTCCAGTACACCACAACAAAAAGAACAATGTAAACTTTGTTAATCCACATGTTATAAAAGGCTGTTTTACTGGTTTGCCTTCAATTGTATGGACTGACTCGGGAGTTGAACTAATTTATCTGAGCAAATGGCTTTTATAAACAACCAAAAGTAATTACTGGAGCTTTTGAGTTAGACATTACATCTCTTTCAACAGTTCTGTATACAAAAAATATAAAGAAACAGGAGGTCTTCATCAGATGCGTTTGCATTAAAGTGGTTGTCTACTAGTATATTTACAACTAAAACTGGCTGTTTTGAAATAAAAAAACATAACATTTTCACATTCATATAAATTGAGATGAACCAACATGATGTAAGTGTCTGCTTCAACAACATCAACCACTGTAATGACCTCATTGCCTGATCCTCTTACAGGATTGTCCCTCCTCTCTCCCAGCGGAGTCACTTCCACTAGACTCTGTCCTCTGGCAACATTTCTTACGCCTGTTACGTGTGAGATGAGCTGTGTCGGCCTCTTGCTTGCCCCTCCCCCTGGTATGTTTTTCTCTGCTGGAATGTACCAGACACCCCCGAAGGACTCTGCAGTTGCAAGACATGAAGGGAAGCATCGGAAAGACACGAAGAATAAGGAGAAGAATTTCAGGCTGGAACCAGTCAGACACAAGCTCATCCAGTTCTGTCAGGATTTACACAGTAGTTTCTGCCAGCTGTTGTAGGAGTCATTTAAAGTGTGATCACTTCATGTGTTTGGGACAAAATGTGACTCAGCAGATGTTGGAATAAGCCCACGCCCTTAACGGTTTTGTGTCTTACAAGTCAGTTGCCTCATCCAGTGGGGATGAAAAGTGATTGTGTTATTGGTGGACGTGACCCACTAAAGTTAGAGCAAGTTGATGAGTTAAAGCTGAACCCACATAACAGTTGTTTTAGCTGATATAAGCTAAACCTATACCTGTTTCTCACATTGTTGTTTTAGGTTTATTACGTCACGAATCTGTAGCCAAACCTCAGCTGTTGTGAAATCTATATGAAAAATAGAAGCACTTGGTGCTTCTTTGTGTTTACAATCCAGTATTCTGTGAGCTGTAATTGTGCGTGTTGTTTAAACAGCAGCACAACAAAGACCGATGATTATATAGTCATTAAAAAGAGGAAACTGAGCCTGTTCTAACATGTCTTAGACCAACTCACTTCCTTTTGATTTTTGGAAAGTAGCACACCCAACAATGAATAACTACATTTAAACAATAAAACCTTGAGTTCAGTAGTGACACAAACACTCCAGCTGACTACTAATAACATTTCTGCTGTTGGTGCATTGCTCAATGCTCAAGAATTTTAAAAGAAAACACTTAATTCAAAATCCTTGTCATAGATGCTTTTGTAAAAAGAGCAAAGAGCAAAATCTAAGAATAGGCCCACAAAAAAACAAAACAAAAAGTTTTCCAGAACTGGAACAAAGTTGGAACACAACAAAATCTTTGGAAATGCCTTCGGTATTAAAGTATTGCAGCATATTGCAATCAACTCAGTCGTCTTGTAATACCTAAAACAAATGCATGATGTTGCCAGAGCTTACCAGTGGGCCTTTTCCCAAGTGTAAGCCACTTTCTTCCAGGGAGGATCTGAGAAGACCCTGTCTCTGAAGCTTTCTTAGAAAGGGTACATGTACAATCAGCACTCTGGGCACGGTGACCTTGCAACCTGAGAAACATATGCATCTTATTGAAACACTGTAAGCCTACTTGTTGCCTCTGGCACACTTATCTGTGCATGCTTTGACAGTTTTATTTGGGCATGTCAGACATGTGCATTTCATGAATACATTTAGAGATATGATTACAGTTCACAATCCACGTGTACATATCACGTGTATACAGCAAATGTACAGCAGGTATACAGGAATGTTTTTGCAACAAACCCTTCTGATTTACATGTACGGTACTTATTACCCAAGATCCTTTTAGCACATCAATCAGTGACTTGTTCTAGTGACTTATAAAGCCTTTTAAGTGCAGAGAGAAGGGGGTCAACACTGTAAGCCAGATGTCTTGCTCTTTTAGGGTTGGAACAACCATCTCATTCCTCCGCACTTATTTACACATATCTACACTAATGCACATTTCCCAAAATTTCCCAAAATTTCAAAAATTTGCATCTACCTTCGGGTGATTACATTGCACAGTAGTAACACAATCTACTGTACTACTGTACTGTTTATAGACAGAAAGAGGATATTTTAGAGGATTTGCCTCTGAACTGCTGTCATCATAAACAACAACAGAGACAAATCTTTGTCAGACTAAATAATCACAGCCTTATAGCAGAACCCCCTCCCGAGTATACATCCTTTGACTGTCACTCACATCAAAAATGTTTTTTTTGCCACCAGTAATCAATAATACCAGATCCCTCTTGTTTTTGACCGGTGATAACACAGATCTGCACCTTTTGACGTGCAATCTTGTTTTCCCACTAAAACCTGCCACACCACCATGTGCTCCTGGCTGGGAAGAGTCAGCCAACAACTTGTGCAATGTTTGCTAACATTGGACCTATGTTTGTGGGGCAGAAGTGAAAAGAGGAGAGGCAGGAAACTTCCAGTCACAAGACAGTAGACGTCTGAGAACAAATCCTACATGCTTTTAACCAAGACACCCTTGGCAAATAGTACATTGATGCTACTTAATGCAAGTCTGTGGATAAGTATCATATGCAGTAATAAATTACATTCAACTGTGCAAAGCCCAGAGGCATGTGGCACACTAAATCACTTAATGCAACACGTGATATTCTATTATTAATATCTGCCCTTCATTAAGCAAGTGCATGTAAAAGAAAAATAATATGAGATAACAAGGAAGTGTGAAACTCCTGTACTGTGCCTCAATCAAAAACACTCTTCCTTTTATCTCAGACAATACTGTATGAACATGTCTTGGCTGTGGCATTTCACAGACAGCACACATTTCTACATCACCTGAGTTCTTGGATTACTTTCATTATCACGACCATGAGACTATGTCTCCACCCTCATCTTAATACCACCAAAACGTGATGTGTCTTCACGCCTCAGAAAGGTGAAGGTGGGGGTGCAACTTGGCATGGCCAAACCTAAAATCCAAATAATTACTGTGTCTGGTATAAATATTTATAATGTGAGTACATTTCACACGCATTTCATTTAAGTCAGAAATATATGTTGCATTTTATACTTTAACTGTACCACATTTCTGACACAAATATTGTCCTTTTTACTCCACTACTTTCATGTGATTACTATTAGTCACTGGTTATTTAGAAGATTTTACGATATTATTATCTTAAACAATATGTGTTGCTAGATTAAAGCATCCAGCATAAAGCAGTACATTTTTGCTTTCATTCAATCAGTAAGAAGCCTACAAGGAAAGAAGTAGTGCATAATGTAGATTTTTGTTGTTACTGATTATGTTTTTCTTCCTTGTGATATTTCTAATTTTACTACTATATATAACAACAAAAATGCACTATGCACTGTATTTTATGTGCATGTAAGTACATTTTAATGCTCACATTTCGTTATTTGTATGCAGTCTACATTAAAAGAGCCAGAACACTGTAGTTGAGTATTTATTCCTTGAGATTTGCCAATTTTTGCTAGTAAAAGCACAAACTATCTCTCAGATTGCATGGGAGCATGTTGGTGTGTGCCTCATGGTCCTGGCTGTGTGTTTGTGTGTGTGTCGTACTGAAATACTGCAACAGCTGAAGTCATGTCACTACTCCAGCCTGTGAGAAGCTGCACTCAGTGACTCAGTTGGGGATTTCTTTGAGCACCCATCTGGCCATGGTCATTCATCACTGGGCGTGAGGGTAAAGTGTAGGGCATTATATATGTAAATGCATCGGGTCTCAGGCACACAAAGAGAGATAGTCGTGGGGTGTGTCTGCTTGCACTCCTCGTTTATCTATTTCACCTAGTAGAAACCGATACATTGACAGCAGCAGACACGGCTACGATGATGTCATAGCGAAAACTGGTGGGTCTGGCCTTACAACATCTTACGTTAGCGCCGTCTATCTCCACCAACACTGATATCTTCACATCTCCTGCAGCAAAACAGCCCCGAATACTGATTGTGCGGATGTGCACGTACTCGCCGCAGCAGTCCCCCATGCGTCCCAGCGAGAGGCCTCAAACAAAACAAAGCTAGCCGGCTGCGAACCATTTCGTGTGTACTACCGATTTAGTTTCTTTTGTAGCGTCCCCCTTGAGACGTATTCAGAATTTCTTCAAAGACGACATTTTAGCTGTTTAAACTATACATCCAACTGAATCATCTTCGACTGTGACTCTTGTGCACCACGTTCATTTGCTATTTGTTTCTATTTTCTTGAGGCACTCTCAAGTGTGCTGGGATACGAAATGGTACCTTGCCACTAGTCCTTTTCTGGAAAGCACGTGATGCATCCTGTCTGTTGATGCGGTCGTGTGGCGGGAGGAGACAAGGAGGAGTCAGTGGGAGGTTATAAAAGGACCTACGCCGTTATTTTTCACCACCTTCCGCTCACTTCATCAGGCGATTTCTCCCCCTCGACCGTCCTCCGCGGCTGTTGAAGCAGTGGGTCAAACAACGACGCTAACACTGGAGCTGTAAAATCATCAACGGGGTGAGTAAAACAAGTAGTTGCGGATGGAAGTTGGACACTGTTTAGCAATTCAGAAACGGTGTATTCGACATTTTTCACTGCACCGCTGCGGTAACGTTGCCGTAGCGGCAGTTAACCAGTTAACGCGTCTGGCGTTTAAGTTCTAACCGTCAGCTCGCGACCAGTCCTCGAGACCAGAACTCGCCAGTTGGCCGCGATGACTCGCGAGCATGCTAATGTTGCTAACGTTAGCCTCCCTGCTGCTGTTAAGTCTGTTTAGCGCAATGTAGCCTGGCTTTCAGACGTTATTTGCTTATCTTATCCAAACTGTGGTAATGCCACACCGTGCTTGTGTTGCGTTCTCCTCACCGTTTAAACGTTTGGCTTAAACGTTATCGGTTGAGCTAAACGTGGGTGGTGTTTTGGTTTGCTGTCGCTGCCTCTGATTTTTCTCTCACCCCGAGAACAAGTGACGAACATTAGCCAAGTTCATCCTCTGTAGTTTGGGAAATTGTCTTTTTCTTACATTTAAACTCACATCTATTAAACTTTAACCTTGCAAATAAGAGATGTGGCTCTACTGTAGAGATTTATTTATTCTGGTAATGTGGATTGTGACAGTAACGCTGCGGTGTGTTTTTATGCACAGGGCTCCCGTTTAAAGCGCCGCAGCAAGCTTGACCAGCAAGCGCAGTGTGATCACTTGCGACTCTCTCTGAAACGACTTTTTGTTTCGGAGAAGTGCAAATTGATATCCCAAAACCACTGCCGCCGCACATCCACCAAAAATCTAACCCAAATTGAAGCCAAAATGGTCCAAAATAAGATAGCCGAAGTCACTGGATTCCATCGCTCTTTCAAGGTGAGATTTCTTCTTCCTTCATTTTAATGCGTCTCTATAATCAGAGCACATTTCTCAGCATGAATGAGAGAGGATCCCATCTTGCTATATATAAACACATCTGTTACTTTCTCACGTCTTATGAGTGACAATACCGTGTGGCCAGCTGACACGTGTAAGCACACCTAATGAAAGTATGGCTTTAGTAAATGATAGCCAAGTTTGAAAGAAGAGCTTCAGAAAAGGGCTTATGCATATATATATATTGATATGGACTTTTTTTGGCTGTAGGTTTTTGCATTACTTGGTGGCTGAATATGGAATAGTTATGGTCATTTTACTGATGTCACTCTACTTGATGCTTTATGGCTGCAGGATGGTAGATAACACATGCTATTATCGGTTACGACAAACAACTGATGTTCTTTAGAGAAACTGTTCAGTGACACAATGCCATCTTCACTTCCCACCATAGGGCCAGAATCCCTTTGAATCAGAGGACTTCACTAAAAATGGATCTCATCTTATTGATTCATTCAATTTTGATTCTTCCCCAAGACATGGTGAGTAATTTAACCTGATTTTACAAAGCCTTAACCTTCTTATCTGAGTGTTGGAAGCGCAGCCATATTGCTTTGTTTACTGCCAGATTGTCCTAGTTAATTCAGTTAGGTGAAAACAAACTACACTCCACAAAAGTGTGTGATTGTCCTTTAAATATTATTAGTGATTTCTTTGAGTTTGTTTGGGGTTTTTTGTCCTCACTAGCACATGATAATCTAGCCACTCCTGTCCTAGCAGACATACCTTCCAGCCAGCCTATTGACATCCCTGATGCCAAGAAGAGAAACAAGAAGAAAAAGCGTTGCAGGGCAACTGACAGTTTCTCTGGACGATTTGAGGGTAAAAGCTTTTATTTCCAGTATATCCCCATTTTACAGTAGCAATAACTCATCAAACATTGTATGTTGTTTTTTTTCTCCTCCAGATCGTTACGTATTTTACTAACCTGTAAACCTTTCTGTCACAGATGTCTACAGACTGCAGGAAGAGGTACTAGGAGAGGGCGCTTATGCCAGAGTGCAAACATGCATCAACCTCATCACCAACAAAGAGTATGCTGTCAAGGTAAGACAGCAGCACACACTTGATGCATGACTGTTACACATTATTATATAAATGATCACCACAATGCATGGTGTCATGATTCTGTGCCTCTGTCTAACAAGTCTGAGTTGTCATTGTCATCATTACAGATGCACCATGCATAGTTACTTTGTCATTATGTTGGAAATATTAATTGTTTACATGTAACAGCCCTGTGCTAGAATGCCAGTGGGGAAAAAAGCAAAGTTAAGCTGTGTTGTTGTTCATTAGTTTGTCTTTTCACTGGTCATTTGTTACAAATCTTAGTTCTGACTATGGGGAATGATACTGTTTTTATTTATATGCCACATTAGTTCAGTTCTCTATAAGGGATGCGATCTGTGTTTTGCTTTTTTTTTTTTGTTCATAGTTCTGTCACTAGCTGCTGTTGGCACACATTTCCCTTCACTGTTTTTATAGTTCGTTAGCCTATCAGATGGCTTGGAGGGATTTACCCACCCCCTTTCTGTACACCTACAACCTATAGAGGACGCTCTTAGTGAGAACATTATGTACTGCTAACTGTGCCAAAACAAAACCACACAGAGAGGAAGGAGGGGTGCTGGGTGAGGGTTGTGACCCAGGTTGTTTACATTGCTTTGTTCTTCCTCTGTACAGTTGTACTTTTGCCTATGCACATAGTGTCTGGACATATAAATACACGTGTTAACTTCTGGGACTTCCTTTTTTGCCTTTCTATAAAACACTTAATTCCTCATTTTTAGGAGCAAAACATTGTGAAATATATATATTTTTGCTGAAGTGTGAAAAAGTAGAACTACAGATTGTTTAGTATAGTCTCAGCCCATCACCCACAATTCCTATTGGGATACTGGACGTATACACAGAGCTTGTTTTTAAACTTCTAATTAAGTCCTATTTGCTGTTTAATTGGGTTAAAATTTTGGAAAAAAATGTCCAAGGGCTGGTTCAAGTGTCTATATCATACCAATTAATATTTCAGATGAACCAACATGTCATGTGACCATGATCTGTTGGTGTTGTTTACCTTGAGATGGCTTTGTATATCCTCTGGGAGTTCCTGGGGAAGAGAAATGAGGGTTGGCAGTTATTGGAGGTCATTTGGGAGTCTGATGGGGGCTCAGACTACTCCTGCCAGATGTCCTGTCGGTCCCCTCCCCCTCCAGACAAGGGGTTAGTTGCATATGTGCTGCTTGTGTTGTTATTGCAACAAAAGCCTCAGCTTGAAGGATAAGCAGAGGGGTGCGCAGTGCATTATTTCGACCTAGTATTATTTTAGCCCAACTCTGTACAACCCTGGGTTCATGATTCAGCCTACAGTGTGACTTGCAGACTCTTTTTATTCGTATATGTAATTTGGATAAACAGCCACAAATAGCACTTCACAAATAACTGTCAATCCAATATCATGTTGATAATGTATTAGCTATGTTTGATGTTTGCACATCATTCAGTGTGGGAGGTTTGTGTTGTGCTCAGGAGAAAGTGGGCTGAGTGGGGGGGGGGTATTTGTGCTGCTGACTCAGACTGAAATAGTGCGGAGGCTTTGGGCTGCTCACAGACCCCTTGTCTGTGCATTAATCCTAGACACACACTGCAACTCTGGCCCCAGTAGGCTTCAATAGCAGCTGTAATCCAGCTACCAGGAAGAGAAACATGTACAGCCTTCCAAGCAGACAATAACCAACCAGGGCTGGAAAATTCAGGCCTTTTGCTTTGGTGTCAGCAGTCTATCTTTCTGTGTCTATTGGCAGGGCATTGTGCAGCTGGTGGCCCCTCAGTGGTTTAGTTCCAGGCAGCTCATAGTTATATTTAGAGAGCATTTTTTGTTTATTGTAAACAGCTTTGGATTAGCTAGTGGGATGTTTTAAAGGAATACTTATGCCTCCTTAGGGGCACTCAAGATTTAAATATGGGTCACATGAGCAGGATAAATATAGATACTGTGACTTATTTCATTCTTGTTTCATTGCCGTTTTATTCTGCCTTTGCTTTGGCAGGCAGCATTAAAAACTTAGAAAGTGGGCTAGACTATCTTCCCAACTGGCACGAATAGCAAGCAGGGAAAATGCAGTTGTAGTCCAGAATGAAACAAATTATAGACTATTGTATATGGAAATAGTCTTTGCTATACTGCTGTACAATAAATGCAGCTGTGTGTGGAGTTTTGCGGTGCAGTGGGGGGGGGGTGACCTCC
>OMLM01012079.1:132006-143657 GCA_900302695.1 Helostoma temminkii
GGGGGGGGGGACCTCCACCCAGTATTAACTTTCACAGATGTTTTTTTTTTTTTTAAAATCTTCTTAAAACATCAGAGCAATATCAAATTGTCTTCCTTCCTATTGCTGTGGACAAAATAAAGCAGACACAGGCTAATTTTTTAGTGGCTATTTTTGGATAATGTGGATCAAACATTGTTTTCCAGATAATTGAGAAAAGACCTGGTCACAGCCGCAGCCGTGTCTTCCGTGAGGTTGAAATGCTCTACCAGTGCCAGGGCCACAGGTAATGTCTTGTCAGTAACCAGCTAAACATAATGTCACAGTAATGCAGACTGAGTGACCTAGTTTTTGCTGTATCTTATTCTGTTGAAGTCCCCTAGGTCATGGAACAAAAATAACATTTTCACTCAGCGAGTACTAGATGACAGTGTCCACTGGCTCATGTGCTTTTTTTTTTTTCTTTTCTGTAGGAACATCCTGGAATTGGTAGAGTTCTTTGAAGAGGAAGACAAGTTCTACCTGGTGTTTGAAAAGCTCAGAGGAGGTCAGTAAATTACAGCTGTTGCAGGATGCATGCATCAGATCCCTTTGTTTATTTTTAAATGTTCATGTGATGTGTATACCCAGTGGCTTTTGCTTGTAAATAGAACTGATATACTTTTTTCCCCCCTCCTTAAAATAGGATCAATCTTGGCACACATTCACAAGAGGCAGCACTTCAGTGAGCAGGAAGCCAGTCTTGTCGTGAAGGACATCGCTAGCGCACTGGATTTCCTGCATAACAAGGGTAAGATGCATTATTCTCATCAGAACCAAAAGACAATGGATGTGATCCTTATACATGGTCTTTAGTAGAATAAGAATACTGTATTTCTGTTTCTGTCTTTTTGGGGGGGCACAAAATAATGTTTTCACATATCTTTAAATTGCAAAATGGCAGATCTTATCAACAAACCATAGTGATTCATTGATTTAATTTTTTCTAGGAATGGCACATAGAGACCTGAAACCTGAAAACATTCTCTGTGAGAGTGCAGACAAGGTAAGTTTACCGCTAACATGTTTACCCATTTTGTTCAAAGGGCAGCTAATGTGGTAAACCATGAATCCCTGTGAGATTGTGATATCGACTTATTGATAGGTTGTTAAGGCAATCTATGGTACCACAAGTACATTCTACACAAAAAAGAAAACTGAAAAAAAAACTGAATCTGAACTTTTATCACTTTTTCAGATTTCCCCAGTCAAGATCTGTGACTTTGACCTTGGCAGTGGAATCAAGCTGAACAGTGACAGCTCGCCCATCTCCACCCCTGAGCTCCTCACTCCTGTAAGTACATCTACTTATAGTGCTTATCTTGTTTGCCAAACAAGTTTTTATAAAATGCGAAAATGCCATGAAGTTAATCTGTCAAGTGGTTTTAGTCACTCATTGTCTATACAGTGATTTTGTTTCCTTTGTGGAATTAGAAGGTAGTTTTTTTTAGGCTGTTAAACAACGCCCTTAGCAAGTCCAACTGGCTGGATGCCTATTGGGCAGTATGAGTGGTGTTGACTGCAGGACAGCTTGCTGATTGGAAGAGAGAAAAAGCTGTTTGAGGTTAAGGTAGTTCACTGTTGTGCAGTTTCTCACTATGGCATAGTTTGCTTCCTGAATGTTCCTACCTGGCAGCTATTACTTTCCCTTATCGTGCTGAAGTACGAACAGCACTTGGATCTTTATCCCACAGGTTAATGTCCACGTCCTGTTTATCAGTTGCAAATATTGAAGGGCTTTAAAGATGGATTTTACCCAGAGGTTTGACCCTCTTCTTGTTGTCACAATGCAAAGTGAAGTGCCCAAACAGCGTGATACTCGCAGCCTCAATGGGGCATGGTAAAGTGATCTGGGAAACTTTCTACTTGTCAACACATGCTGTCTGTTGGTTGTCTAAGGAGGGGCAGGGGGTGCATAGATGGACCAGAGCAGGTGAATGATGGTGGTTTAGCCAGCAGGAATGTGTCACGGTGTGTGGGTGGGGGTTTTCTACACTTGTAAATTCATCTTCCTTTAGTATAACTAAACAGCAGACAGTTGTGAGGCCAAGTGAACTATAACATGGTAAATGGTTTGCACTTAATGTGCATATATACTTGGTTCAGTGTCTTGCCTAAAGACACTTCAACAAATAATGGGAGGAGCTGGGGATCGAATTGGTAGACGACCGCTCTACTTCTGACCCACAGCTGGCCCCACGTGTTTAGTCTACAGACTTTAGTGTTGGGCCTGTGTTTTGTGCAGTGGGATGCAGATATTGGTTTGCATTAGTATAGTCCATGTTATCTTTGTTAGCGGCCTGTTGTGTGGAGTCATTTTACATAACCCACAAACTTAAATCCATCAAAATATTTTCAGTAGAAGAAAAGTCAACGTCTGAGGGCACAGTGAGATAGCATTGTATCCTGCAGGGAACATTGAGTTCCACAAGGCCGTGTGCTATTGTATGAGCCACAGTGAGACCTAAACATACAAACTCTTGCTCATTTCCCTTTTCGCTGTGGTCTGAGAGAGGAAAAACATCCACCCTCTCTCTGCTTAGTCTCCGCCCAGTAGCTCCAGCCATGCTTGTGTTTGTCTGCACTTTCTTTATGGTCTTTACAAAGGCTGTATGCGGGGCTTGTTCTGGAAATTTTAGCGCCCCCACCCAATCCACCCCGGTACATAGCAACTGACATGTGATTGGCTAGGCCAGTGGGAGGGGGAGGGTAAGTGGGCGGTACAAATACTCAGTCTGCTCATGTGCCCTGGCTTGTTTTTCTTGGCTTGATCACATGAACAGTGTTATCTGAATTTCATCTGGCTGTTCGCACTCTCACCCTACCCATCTTTTATCCACATTCCCATAGTTGACGGCAGAATACAGCGCTCTTATGAATTTACTGCACTGCAAGTTCCCGATCCAAGTGAATGTGTTCAATCAATTCTATCAGAGTGCTGTTCGAGGTGTGTTTGTGCTCTCTAGTATAATGTCACGAAGGCAAATGAGAGGGATCTTTCAAGGAAAGCAGTCTTGAAGACTTGTAACACAAGCACCTTAGAACAGTTTCAGTAATTGGTTGACATACGTGCACATGCAGCTGCATGACAACAGCACAGGTCTTCTTCTTGTAAGCCTCCTTATTATAATCCTTTTGTTTCTAAACGGCAAAGGTGTGTCTCATCAGTGCTGTCGATATGGTCTGACTAGTCACATGGTTTTAGGAAAGGCCCGGGCTGCAGTGCCAACCAATCCTCTGGTAATGGCACCTAGATTAGCTGCAGCTTACGGGAAGGTTTGAAGAGGATGTGACTCTAAGCTCACGAGGTGTTTGCAACAGCAACACAGGAAGAAGCAATGTTAGATATGAGGCTGTACCACAGAGCTATGGTTGCTGTTGCTTCACTGCCTCTCAGGTTTTATCAGTGGCATTTCTACATGGCCGTAGACTGGCTATCTTTATCCTGACTTGTCCTTGATTGGCAGCATGTTTTCGTGGCTTTTAAACAAGATTAGTCTATCTATCACAGCTATCACATTGCCTTTTAGTTTATGGGTTCCTTGGTAGGAAAATAAATCCTTTTGTGACAAAGTCTTTGTGTGTGTGTGCTGCATTTGGCTTGTCATGGGGGATTGTGTGTGAAGGCAGCTACCCCAGACATGTTGGTGGTGAAAATGTGGGGGTTGGGGGTTTCTCTCCAACAGAAGCTGCTTTGTTTGAGATGAGATTCCTGGGCAGCAAATTTAATTACATGGGTAGAGGAAGAGCTGAGACGGCTATGATGTGGTACACAATAGATACCTACCCACCTTAAACATGCATGCCCACAGATGGACATGTATACACAGGCCAGAGGGGTTTGCCAGGACATAGTCCACAAAGGGTTTTACTTAAAAACAGCAACATGAGTGGCTGTGGGCTAGTGTTTGGAAAATAGCTGATCAGGATAATGATGGATTAATGGTTATTCTTGGAAGTTCTCTGAATTTATGCCAGTAGTTGTCTATGTTTAGGAAATTCTGTAATATCAAGAAGTACTAAATTCCTTATAAAAGTTAATGAACAATGAAATGTCACATCTACATGTCCTGCTGAACTAGCGACCTGCTCTTCTTTTCTTTTCCGAAAACATTAAAACGACATGTGGTGTTTGCGTTCTCAAGTTATGTAACCAGTGAGGGCTCAGCCCAATCTCTGGCTCTGCAGGACAGCCAATCCTCTTTTGCCTGCTCAGTGTTTGGCCTAATTTCTTAGCTACATAACAAGGCACTGTCAGAGCTGAACCCGTCCTTGCCCTCAGCCCATTTAGCCTGGCTTGTGTACAGCTGCATGGTCAAAGCAGTGACTCACTGCTCCTGTCTACCCACATAAACTGCCTCATTATAGCTCTGCCCTCCCTTCCTCTACCCTTGATATGTAGTACACGATGTACTTATATTGGACATCAACATAAAAAGCTGTATACTGCCTTTTAAATTAACTCATCACTGCAGATAAGCATATGACTATCACATAGGCTGCACTCCACTACCAAACAGTGCAAAAGTAGGCCCCAAGCCGTAACTATTGCAACCACGAGGTGTCAGCTGAATGAA
The DNA here is from genome assembly GCA_900302695.1 of Helostoma temminkii. NCBI lineage: Eukaryota > Metazoa > Chordata > Actinopteri > Anabantiformes > Helostomatidae > Helostoma > Helostoma temminkii. The sequence continues at coordinate 136,602 of OMLM01012079.1, forward strand.
GGAATGCCCATAGCATCCCAGAGGAACTTGTTTATTTCTTTGCTCTTTTTCTGCTTTAGTTATCAGCTTTTTGTCATCCCTGGAGCTAACAAAACTTGTTTTTTTCTGTTTTAGTGTGGCTCAGCAGAGTATATGGCACCTGAGGTGGTTGAGGCCTTCAGTGAGGAGGCTACAATATATGACAAGCGCTGTGACCTATGGAGCCTTGGGGTCATCCTCTACATCATGCTTAGTGGCTACCCACCATTTGTAGGCCGCTGTGGTGGTGACTGTGGCTGGGAATTTGGGGAGCCATGCCACACCTGCCAGGTAAGGGTTCAACACAAGTGAGCCTCCCTTAATAACCTGATGCACTGGTTAGTTGAACTCATCTATCTTGGTTAAAAGTAACAAATTCTACTTTTCCTCCTGGCAATTACAGAACACTTTATTTGAGAGTATCCAGGAAGGAAAATACGAGTTTCCAGAGAAAGACTGGGCTCACATCTCCTCAAGTGCCAAAGACCTAATATCCAAACTTCTTGTCCGAGACGCCAAAAGCCGCCTGAGTGCCAGCCAGGTGCTGCAGCACCCCTGGGTGCAGGGGGTAAGTCTGAAACCACCAAAACCCTACTGCAGATGTGTGACACACATTTTCTTTGTTGGGGTTTTAAGAGTGTTGCTAACATCTTTGTCTTTGTTTTTACAGGGTGCATCTGACACTTTGCCAACATCTATCTTGCATCAGAGGTGAGGAGGTGTTATAGTTAAAGCTACTAAAGATTCTATCAGTTTTTGATACTCATAAATGTTTGCATATTGCATTGCACTTCACATTTTGTCTCTTTGTTCTTGTCCTTTAGAACCAGCAATGCCCGGGATCTGACTTTCTTTGCAGACAAGGCCATGGCTGTGAACCGACAGTTGGCTGAACAGGATGGCATGGAAGAGCAGCAGCAGCAGGAAGTCCCATTTGTTGTTACTGCTACTGGCTCTTCTATGCGCCTCTCCCCTCCTTCCAACTCCAAGCTGGCCCGACGTAGGCAGCGGAGCAGCCAGCCCAAGGGAGGGCCTGTCTCTGCTGCAGAACTTCGTCAGCTCTTGGCCCCTCTGGTTATCGTGGGAGACTGTGCCTGAACTTTATCAACCCTGACCTCTATCCTTCCGTTAAGATTAAAGTCCAGATTTAAGACTGCCCTGAGACTCACCCTCCCCAATGCTGGTCCCTCTCTCTGACTCTAGCTGGCCTTCGTTCCTCTGCCATTCAGGCTTTATTGCCTCGCTGTAAAGGGAGATGCTGCTTACAGCCCTCCTCAAAATGCCTTCTGCTCTTCTGCAGCACTTCTGAAGCACATCAGCCCAGGGCCTGCATATAGCAAACACACAAATATGTGCATGTCCAGGTTGGGGAGGAGGGACAGTTAATTATTTAGGAGAGATTGAGAGAGAGAGAGAGAAAAGTATTTTCTAAGTTTGTTTTTTTTTTTCTCATACAACTCAGTTCAGAAGAAATCAGAACACTTATCTTCAAAACTAAGCTCAGACACCAAAGGATAACCTGTTGTGCTGCTCCCACGTTACAACTGGATCCACTGTGAATTAAGTTATCTGGAATGTTCTCTTTGCCTGTATGTAAATGGCTTATCTGCAGATACATACAAGCTTATGCAATATGCCAAGATATGAAGGCTGTTCTGTCTTGAAGGGATTCAGTATAAGGGGTTGGAAGGGCTCTAAGCCAATGCTGTCCGTGCCTGGTGCGGCCCATAATGTGGCTGGGAACTCTTCAAAGAATTTTTTTTTTCCTCCTTTTAAGATAAATTCCTCATAACTGAGCCTCTTCTGTAAATGTCTGAGCTGACACATGCACTCATCCAGCTTGGTGGCCATGCACTTAATGCTCCGAGAGCAAGGAATGTTTGTCTGTACCCAGCCAGCCCTGACTTACTGTTGCACCAAAATCAGTTTGTTATATGAATATAAGCCAAATTATCAGTGGCCATGCCATTAAGTGTTTGAGGCCATCAGACAAGTCTAATAGTATTGACTTAATCTATTTTAACTGGTTTGTGATGCATGGCCTTCCCAAAATGAGACTTCTGAGCTCACTCTGAAGTATATCTGATTTGTTGGTACAAGCTAATACAGTATGTTAAATGGCTAGGCAAGTGAAACTGGGTGATTGTTACTTTCATTGTAAAGGATTTATGACCTGTCCCTTTCCCAGAACTTGTATTTTGTCCCTTTACAAATCAATTTATGCATTAGAGTTGACCTTTAATATTTTTGCAGTAAAGGTTAGAACTCCTGTCAGGAGTTTGAAAAGCACATTGTGGCCAATGTGACCTGAGTGTCATTTGCTAATCATACAACTTTTTGGACCACTGTTTTTTTTCTTTTTCTTTTTTTTCTTTTTTTTTAAATAAGCGTTCACCATTGTCTTATTTTTGGTGAGACACATCCCTTTGACATTACAAATTATCATTACAAAAGATGAATTTAAAAAAAAAAAAGAACATTAAAAAAGGAAAAACATTCCACAAAAACAAACAAAAAAAGGTCTTCCACAGACATGTAGCTGTATTAAGTTTACCTTATTTTTCATGTTTGAAACTCCATGTCAATGTGCCACACTGATATATTTTTTTTCTCCCCTTCTTTTTTTGTATGGCTGTTAATAAGCTTTTATTTTCTACATGGTGATTTTCATGCAGGTGCTGTTAAGTTCAGGTGAAACACCGGATGTTTTCCTTTAAATTTTTTTTTTATGTTTTGTGTGTTTTTAAAGTCATGTTATGTGTTGTATGAGTTGAGAAGATGGAAAGTTTGTTTAGTTCATCTGGAGCGTTCATGCCCAGAGAAGGCGAGTTTTTAAGTTGTTTTTTTTTTTCCCCTCTCTCTCCTCTTTATGTGTAGAGTTGGCAATAATTTTTTGTTGTTCAGATTAAGTTAAAGCTCATTCTGAAACTGACAGGTAATGGTCTGGTGATGAGGTGGTCTCACAACACTGCAGCCATTTCACCAAAGAGGGTTCAATTCATGACATTGAACATATGATCCATCACCTAGCAGTGAGAAGTGGGAACTTCTGATTGTCCATGTCCTGTTGCCAGCACTGCAGCAGTGGTACTCTGGAAGTGGTGTCCAAGGACCCATTATGCTGTTAATAGGACACTGTAATAGTTCTAAATACCTTTCTACAGATCCATCGTTATGGGGTTTTATGTCTTATAATAAGACTTACTTGAATTTGTGTATGCAGCTGTTTCTTCTCCATTTGGGAAACTACTTTGCTATTAGTAATTTCAAAGCATTAAGCTTATGATCAAGGCAATCTAGGGGTTTTGAAAATACCCATGAAATACAGTTCAGTATTCTGCCTTTTTCTCCCTTTTGAGCATCAGACAAGTTAGTCCCTACTTTTTGATAGGGTTGGATACTCAAAGCGCACAGACTTTGGCCAAACTCTTTAATATCCTGAAAGGTATGGGAGTTTCATTGGTCACGATTTCTACCTTTTGTCAAATGGCAGTAGCTTTTTGGACTGCCTTTTACTGGGGAAGTGGGACAAATTATCCTTAAGGCTCACAATTTTATATTGTACGTCATTTTGAAGTAAGGAAGTGTTAAGATTCAGTCATTTAGATAGACAGTCCATCAGCCTCCCCACAATCTGAATGTAGCCCAGAGGCAAATGCATTTACAATCCAGCAACATTGGTCACACATTTTAAGTAGTTCATTTCATAATTTTTTTCTTTTTCTTTTTTTTTTTTTTTGAAATGACACTTGATGTTAACACTGTCTCAATTGCCCCAAGCCTACTGTGCTCATGGGAAGAAATCTGAAATAAATACATCCTCATACAAGTACATAAATATTTTGATTTAAAATAAGCACTTTACTGTACCATGTGAATGATTGCAGTTCACTCAAGGCAACATTTATGACAGTTGCAACAGATTTTTGTATTTCTTTTCTAAAAAAAAAAAAAAAAAAATGCAATAAAATGCTTTGAACCACACACTGTCTGGTGGCTTTTTTTTTTTTTAACTTGAAACCAAAAGAACTAAAGTGAAACCCACTTTGCAGAATATGTACTTTCTCCTGTATCACTAGTTTCACATTAACTAGTGGTCTTATCTTTTGCCAAGGCTGCGGCTGTTTCATCTGATTGAGCTGTAAATCAGTTATCAGTCCCTGATAGCTGAGCTGACTGTCATACGTCCTTGGCTGTTGGTAAATATGAGCTCAGTCGTCACCTATCACAGAAATATGCTGGTAGTTTCATCTCACTTCTGGGGGCGCTATACTCTACATGAGAGGCCCGATCTGAATGAGACTGATGCAATGTTGCTGCAAGAGCTGCATGTTGCATCAGCTGTACCACCTCTTCTGACTTTTACTGACTCTGCTGAATTGACTAAATACCAGAGTACAATTTCAACACTGCAAGTCAGGATTTGTCATCCTGTGGGTAAAAGCAGCTGTGTAGACTGAAATCTGAAATGTCCATTGTCACAAGAATATAAACACATGATGGGGCTTGGCCCAATCTTAAACGTAAGGCAAAACAAGAATAAAATATGTTGACTTCAGACATCCATATGCTCCACAATTATTTTGATTAAAGGCACTTTTTTTAATACTTGGTTGGTGCTAGAAATGTAAAGAGAGATAAACTGTGAAAAAAAAATTTAAAGCTTTATTAAATGTCCACAATACTATACAGTGATCCCGTAGTTCTCCCCTTAAATGTACATTTGCTGAACTTTACACAGACACAGTAGGTTCCCAACATGGCTCAAAACACAAACACACACACACACAATACTGTGTGTTGCATAACTCCTGGTTCAGCAGTACAGACGTCATAAGGCAGCAGGAAATTAAATGATGCAACAGCAGTGTGTTTTCTGTACTACCTCCACAGAACATGTTTGATCAGGGAGAAATTTCTCAGACATTTATCTCCCTCTGGTGGAGGATTTTCACTGCTGCATGTGGATTCGCACACCCAAGACTAAACATATAGTTGGGTCCAGTTTGGAGTTTTTATTATTTATCCTTTATACACCACCGCAATAGATTTGAAATTATACAATCAAGATGTGTTATAAGTGAGGTTTCACAAAAATGTGGCACTTATGTTTGACGCATTACATGGTATGCTTTGGATCCTGATCTGTCTCTTTACTTTACTTTTCTCTTCCCATCATTCTGGTACAAGTTAATCTTGGTTTCATCAGTCCAAAGAATCTGATTCCAGAACATGGGAAGCTTTTTAGATGTTTAATCTGTCTTTCCTGTTCTTAAATGTTACCAGTGGTTAGAACCTTGTTGTAAACCCTCTGCATTTACATTCATGTTTTCTCTTGATTGCACATTTTGACAATGATACTTAGCAAAATTAAACTAACTTCTCCAGAGTATTCTTGACTTCTGCAGATGTTGTGAAGGAGTTTTTCTTCATCAAAGAAAGGATTCTGGGATCATCCACCTCAGTAGTCTTCCATGATCTTCCAGGCCTTTCAGTGTCGTTGAGCTCATGGTGCTTTCCTTCTTTTTGAGAGTGTACCAAACTGTAAATTTGGCCACACCTAAGGTTTTTTCTCTCTCATAGATTTTTTTCATCTTAATGATGTCCTCTCTCACTTGCATTGACATCTCCTTGGATTTTATATTGGTAGCGCCAGTCAAACAGCTGCCAAATGCCAACTCAATACAGGATATCAACTTCAGACTGTTTAATTAAATTGAATCCCTAAAATAGACTTAAATGTAAATCTGCTTAAATTGTCTGTAATTCCCAAATGGTTAATGCCATACCTTTGTGAAAACATCTTTGTAAAATCAAGCTGAAATTCTATACTTCAATTACATCTTGATTGCTTTTATTTCAAATCCATTGTGGTGGTGTATAAAGGCAAAATCATAAAAACTGTCAACTGTATGCTTACTAAGATCAGTTATGCTAAAAATATAGATGAATTGTTTCTCAATACACACAAAAAATAAAAAAGTACACAAACAGATGACATCTAATAATACATAAAGTGGAAGAAATCAAGCTTGCATGTGTCACACGAATTTCAAGTCAAAGTCTTAATGAAATCTACAGTGTTTATGTTACTGTGAACATGAAAGAATTTAGTTTAACAACAGGAATCGTTTTCTGGATAAAACTACAGTTGTATTCAACATTTTCCAGACCATTCACAGAATGACAGTAACAGTATGACAAATATTTAGTATAATTTGACATTTGACATTGGGCTGTGTTTCATAATCACACACTTCTCAATTTGCTTTTTCCTTTTATTGTTGCTTTTTGAGCAAAATATTAAACAAAAAAAATGCCATTATACTGTATAAACCTATATTCTGCCAGGGACACATACTCTGAGAAAAACATTAATGCTAATACTATAGTACTTTCACTTTTGCTACTGTTGTAGGAAATCAAACACAAATTGGATAGGGAAGTTCCTGAGCATGTTTGACGATCTAAGACGACTGACCCAATAAATGCCATGCCTCTTCAGACAAAAGCAGGCTAAATCTCAGTATAAAGCCTAATGCAAGGAATTTAGTGTTAGTTTACAGACTATGCACAGAATCACCTGATAGTTTAGTGTTTCCGGTGAACTTTCCTGGATAAATAATGTTATAGTCATAAAGCCTCACAATCTAGGCTGCATTTATATCAGTGGTAAGTGCTGACCTAGATGAGAACAGGTTGCAATACCAATACCAATACCTGAAACCGCAGCAATTAAATCTGTTCTTCGCTGAGGTAATATTTACACAGTGACATGCAAAAATGTTTGCTGTGAAAATTGTAGATTAAAGGATTTTAATTACACAAACCCTATAATTTAAGTAAAGGACTAACTGTTTTGTTTTCTTACTCACACTTCAAACAGCTATTTTGAATCTGTTGTAACTGTAAAACATTCTGGTAATATGCAGAGTTTTATTATATTAAGTATCTAAAAATTAAACAATTATAATAAATAATGAGGTACCAGTTGTGGGTATATGTTGTATATATACAACATACATAAAAAACATAACA
>OMLM01012079.1:143677-180861 GCA_900302695.1 Helostoma temminkii
CAAGAAGACTAGGATTTATGGCTAATAATAATAATAATAATAATAATAATAATAATAATAATAGTAAATAAAAAGCAGGAGCAGAAAAATTAGAGCTACATACATATACATACAAAACATATTAACGGTTTGTTATCATTTTAGTTCAGTTTTCTTGTGTAAAAACCAAAATTTCTATTCCAACAAAGTCACTATATTCACTGTAATAAATTGATGGGTGCTCTGTGGGATTTTCTTCTAGAGGTTACAACAGTATGTGGAATTGACCTCTTAAAGAGTGCACGTTACTATGTCTGCATTGCCTGCCAAACACCTGTGAATCATTAAGGGAAGTGATCTAATTGGATTAAGTGTGTCTGTGGAGTGCACAAAAAGCCTGAACGAGTTAACCTCAAGTTTGAAAGTCCATCTAAAGGTAGGTATGTTAGAGCACACTTGTAAAAGTTAGTCATATTTAAGTGTGTCAGTACATTTTGGTAAATGTGTTTGGCTAGTGGGATACAGGGAGACTTGTGTAACTTTCTACTTGTTTCCTAAGGTTCTACTTATAGGAAGGTTAATGTGGACTTTCATGTGATTCTAGCTGGTTGTTTAAAACAGAGGCTGTGGTCTGGGTCAACTGGGAATATCCCCTAGAGAAGGATGTTGTAAGCTATTAATACAGGGAAAGGGTAGAGAAGTGGGGTTAATTTGTTTCTGCACGCTTCAATTTACAAAGTTTTTAATGTTAAGAGCTGTATAATGCCAGCCGAAATTGGCCAAAAGTGAATACTCTAATCTTCTACGATGCATATCTCGTACGTTTTCAGCAAATTTCATGTGACCTTCTCTCTTTCAGGCCATTTAAACCCAAGAAGACCACCTATCTCCAAACTCCAGTGAAATAAAATGTTTTAACACTCGTGTCATTTCTTAAACAAGTTGCCATTACAGCTAAACTAGCGTTAACCTCTCTAAAACACAATTAGCTATAGTGTTGCTATGAGGAGCACAATCAGGTGTTTTAACTAGCGAGCTAATCAGTTAGCTCAAGGCTGTTTGTTGAACACCAAAGGGGCAAAGAACGTGAATATATTTAATGGGAGCTCCAAAACAAGAGGTTTATAATTGACTGATAAATACCTACCTCACTTTAGAGCACATATTGTGTGTAAATCGCAATAGTAAAGGATTTGATTAGCTACATGCGCACACAGTTAGTTTAGCAGTTTGACGAACTGCTAGCTTTTTCGTGGAACGTCTACAGTGACGTCAAGAACCTCCGACACGTGTAACTTCACGCGAGATTTCAAACGCACCTCCTCCGACCAAGCCAACATGGCGCTGTAGGAACGTTGTTATTGTTCCGTTGCTCCCGAAAGCGTTTCCATTACGACAAAAACTACGCAGAAAAACGACCGAGGGGCTTCGTACGGGCATGAGAGCAACATCTGGAGATAATGTTAAGATCCACCGGTTTCTTCCGAGGGATTGACTGTCCGTTTTACGCGGAGTACAGCGAGGGCAAAGGCAGCAGAAATGGGTGTAACAGACCGTACTGTCACTTCAGGCACAGCCAGCAAAGACGGGCGTCCTACGGAACACCAGCAGATGCTAAAAAGCAAAGAGACCTTCCGACCACACAGAAAGGTGCTGGGTATTATTTCACTGAATCCGAACTTGAACACTTATGTCGCTGACAAACTAAGCGTTAAAGGCTGCGAATTTGTGTTGATATTGAAAACGGGGTAAACGAAACCAAAATAGTGTGGCGTGATTTTCTGATACCGTTAGCTTAGTTTGCACAACAATAATTAGCAGAGTTAAATGTTTTGTTCCATGGTTCCTGTAAACTGAATACGTGTATAAAGGCTAGTTGGGAAGTGCAAGAGCAGCTGTATTGATCCTACACAGTTCAATGTTAAAACAGATAACATAATATTAGATAATTCATCCATCCGTTACATTGTCAGCTCATAACTGTATGAGTTTTGATATTAAGGTAATGTACAAAAATCTGTTAACAAAACAAGGTACCGGTGCTATATACACTAACACACTGATTAAAACAAACTATTAAGTGTCCCGAGTCACTAATAAAACGAGTAGACAACTAAATTTACTAGACTAGGCTAAAGTGTTGTGTCTGCGCACAGCAACATTAGCGACATGAAATGTAGTTATTGGCCTGGTAGCAGCAAACTGTGGCAAAAACGCTTTTATCTTTTAATGCATAAACACTAATGAAGAAGGTAAATAGCTATCATTGTCTCATAATAAGGTAACTAGTTGTTTTTGTTTGCCCATATAGAATTTTACTCATCTGTCATTTTTTAATTGACATTTTTTAATGCACCAAGAAAAACCTCTTCTCAGAAGCATTTAAGCGTTTATTTCTACTGACATTGTTCCACTGTATGACACGTTGCACATGGAATAAATATACTTTCCTGACACTCAGAGCATCTTTAATTATTTGTCAGCATACAGGAAGTTTTTCTTTTTGTTTATTTTAGCTACATTAGTCTAATCAAATTTCAGAAAAATCCCCTATAAAATGTTCCATCAGTACACCTTTGCTTGCACAGTTATGTATTATTTTATATAGAATGTAGGAGGTCATACATGAACATGAAGGCAGCAGATGGTGTATGCTAGGTTGTCATGGAGATAACTTACATAGAGATAGCTTAGTGCATTTCTTGAGACACCTGAGAAAATAGCTGAGGATTACCTTGAGATGTATCTTAAAGATACAGAAGACTTTCACAAGTCTGTATGGCAGCTACCTTACTGTATGCAGAGATAATACATTATTATGTTCCAGAGTTGCTGTAGCAGTCAGTGACTGGCCAGTTGTCATTGACTGAATGTAATATATAGCAGAAGTAAAGACTAACTATACTAACTAATACTAACTAATAATTGTTCTAAATTGTCTTGGTCAGATCGTGCCTGATCTAAAGGAAAAATCCAAAGCTAGCAAATAATTTAAATAAAGATATATTTGGTCAGATTTATCAAGGCTGTTTGTTTTTTCTCCCTGCAGAACAAGGTTATGACCCCTTCAAACCAGAAGTAGTGAGACCAGATGAGCAGCAGAATGGGAAATCAGGCGACCTCAGTGGTGCTCTGGAGCTGGTCAACAAGGCCATTGAGGAGGTCCGTAGCGAGGTGGAGAGGGAGAAGAGGAAGCTTTCTCGGATTGGGGACGAACCATATGATCCCAGTGAGAATAACAGTTTGTCTTCATCTGATGTTCCTAAAAGTAAAACGGCAGGTTCACACTTGGCCTATGATCCTGGGAGTTATCAGATGACAACAGGAAGTTATAATCCCACACCTGGTTGCAGCAAGTACACCTTGGATTCAGACAACCAGGGGAACAAAACTAACTCCATGGAATATGTTCCAACTTCAGTGAAAAAGTCTTCTACACGGACACACACTCAACAACTCCCCTCCCCTCCCCCAAGCCCAAAGTATTCAAACAGCACATCCTCCTCTAAATGTAAATACACTGTTGACAATTCTAGACCATCTACAGACATGGAGTATGACCCAATGTCCAACTACTCAGCAGGAATTGCAGTGAAAAGCAAGAGGGACGACAGTGCACAAGCTGTTAAGACAGAGGGAAATAAGAAGAAATTATCAGTGTCTGATTTTTCAGACGAGGACTATGTCGTAGCTGTGAAAAAGCCACGACAGCAGAGTGTAGACACAAAAAAGTACACTTTCTCGGACTCGGATGGGGAGAGCTCTGGAACAGAATACCGTCCCACCTCTCTTAGTAATCTCCAGCAGAAGAAGGGCACCACCGGAACAATAGGAGATACTTTTGGCAAGGAGAGAAAATATGAGAATATGGTAAATGCACTAACACAGAGGAATAAAGAGGACTTGGCACTGTGCTCAGACATCCAGGACAACAGTAAAAATAAGAAAAACGTAGAGAAAAAGAAGGTTGCTAGTTATACTAGTCATGAGAAAAGTGGCAAATCTGAGAAAATGCATAAACTTGAAAAGGAAATAAACAAAACATCTGGTAGTAAGAGTAGTAGCCACAGTGGTAAGGGCAAAGAATCAATGTCTGCAAAGAAGGAGAACAAGAGTCATGGAAAGATAGATGATAGGAAAAACACAGTGAGGGTTAAGACATCTGATAAAGTTAACAAAGAGGAGAAGAGACATGATGGTAAAGACAAAACTGTGGAAAAAGTTAAGATAGACTCAAGCAATAAAGATAAACATCCACAAAATGGTTCAAGGGAAAGCAACAAGCCCAATACATCACACAAGGAAAAGGAACAAAGCAAGTATAAAGACTGCCAGCACAAAAATGGTAAACTTGATAGTAGTAAAAGAGGAAAAGATATGAAGAAACTGAGTAAGAGTAGTTCTAGTGGAAGCGGGAGCAGTCACAGTAACAATAAAATCAGTTCTTCTAACAGTAAAGACAAAGTAAAGCCAAACATCAAGTCATCAAGCAACAAACGGCGAAGTCTCAGTCATGTGGATCTGTTTGGAGATGAGAGTGCAGAAGAGGCTGAACCAATGGAGGTGGACGATGATGACGAAGTAGAGGAAGTGCTGGTGAGGAAATCGGCCGATGCTTTAAAGAGAGGACGACTGAATAAGAGGAAAGCATCAGAGCTGACCCCCTCTTCCTCTGATGATGAGGATGGCCGGGGTGTGGGAGGCAGCAGGGCAGGTAAGGACGAAGTCGATGATGTTGGAATCGACTTCTCCAGTTTCCAGGATGATCTGGACTTTGACTCAGACCCCATGGAGGAGTGTTTGAGGATCTTCAATGAATCCAAGGATGTGAAGAAGGAAGACAAGGGAAGACAAACTAAACAGGTATTACTATTTCTTTCTTGCCTTATTTGTGTTCTCTATAACCACATACTGTTTTCCTTTTAAAGTCAAATTGTGCTAATGTCAGATAGTGGGATTTGAATAAAAATGTTATGTTGTGCCCTCTCAGCCCTCTAGGGAATCAGATGAGGAGAAAAGCACAGAGAGCACTTTAACAACTCTTTTCCCCGGTCAAAAGAAAAGAGTCTCGCATTTTGTTGCCAAAGGAAATGTAAGTTTGCTTTGTCTTGCTCTATGGTAGACTACTGTCCCAATACAAGCAGGAACACACATGATCTCTTTGTGTTATTAAATGTATTCAGTGTTCATAAAAGTGTTTATACAAATGATGTTTGCCTTCAAAACAGTGATTATTTATGAAGAGTAAAAATACCACACCACCCTTTGGGTGAGAACCAGTGTTGTCATTTACACTTAACTTTAACTGTCATTTTAATCAAGACTTGTCTACTAACCTGTATTGGTGTCTATTAATATACAGTATTTGTTGCACAAGTTCTTAGGAGCCAAATGAGCATTTACTCTTGGTGGTAGCATCATAAGTGAATTTAATAGGTACATAGATTAAGTAGTAAAATAAAAGAATAATTTTGGACGGGAACTAAATAAAAGCATTTTTTTACTTTGTGTGGACATGTGCCGGAAAATATACAAACCTGTTCTGGCCAGGATGTATACTTGTGTAGAAAGGCAGACGCCACTGACACAGCTGGTGTTACAACAAACTGGGAAGTGGTATGAAAATATTGTAAGCAGAGGTAGAGCTGGGGTGGTTTCCAGTAAAACTAGTTAGTACATTCTTCTGTGGGGGTTTTATGGGAGAAGTGAGCTAATCAGTCAGCCGATACAATAGTTTGATCTCTCGAACAGCTGCTGTTAATTTATTTTACTTTATTTTGACAATGTGGCCTGTGTGTAAGAGAAGCTTTTATAATAATCCAGTATGTAGTGAGTAGGAAACAAAGGTATAATTATAGATATGTTTCTGTTTAAACAGATAATCAGTATGTGTTTATCAACATCCCTAATTTAGATTGTAGGACAGTGTAGCTTCTATTACCTTTGATTATGAAGTACAGCTGATGTAAATAAATAAACAGGTGTCAAAATTCAGGATCACAATGAACAGTAAATGAAACATACATGTGACACCATATGAGTTGTTGAGATACAACCATTGAAAGAGGAAATTAATGCAATTGTGTTCCGATTTGCATTATTGGACTTTCGGCCTCAGGGGATGTTTTCTCCTCTATGTACAATTACAGCATGGACTGGAAGGTACTTAATATGCAAATTTTAGGAGCCACCGACCAAACCATCATGAATTTACTTTTTTCATTATTAGGAATAATCTCTTCACCTTTTCTTCATCGTCAAACTTGCATATTAAGAAGAAACGTCCTGTTTTTCAGAATGATGCACCTTCTAAGACTGTGGTGCGGCCGTACAAGCGACCCACGGCCCAGGAGGTCTGCTACCAGCGTATGCAAATGGCGCAGCAGCAAGCTGCTCAGCTTTCTATTTCAGTCAGAGCCGCCTCACAGACCACCAGTCCCAGCTTCTCTAAAGAGAAGAAGAGAATAGCACATCGTCCAAACCCACAGATAACATCATCCAAAACCAGTATGAGCACCTCCTCTACCCTTATGTTAAAATAACTACAGTTGGTGGAATTGTTTTTTATCCAGTTTGTTTAAAGGTGGACATTTTGTGATATTTTGACTTTTGAAGGCTTTAATCGCTACTTTTTTATTGAAGACATTTATGTATGTATGTGTGTGTGTGTGTGATTGTTTGCTTGCTTTTGTCTGTCCAGGTCCTGCAGATGCTAAACCAACTGTCAGTCGAGTGTTATCACCCAACCAGACTCATCAGACTGTTAAGGCTCAAACCACAGTTGGTATTCTGTCAAAGACAACATCTACTGCCATGCAGAAGAGGGTGGCACACACACCCACCATGAAGGTATCCGTCATTTCCCAAACCTTAAAGAGTACCTAGTGTGTCAGTTAGTTTTTTCTTATAGCTGCCTTGTGTATGTTACATCTTTCAAACTGCTTATTCTATGACCTTGATTTCACTCTCATGTCCCTGCATAAACTTGATGATTACTAGCAGCATCAACAGACAGGAATGTTTGCTTAATTTGTGAAAGGTGATTTCTAGTTTGTGTTTTCTCTCCTTTGACTTTTTCAGAGTGCTTCAATGAAACGCCCAGTCATCCCCACTGAGTTTGGGGCCAAAGTTCCCACCAACATCCGTCAGCGCTACCTCAACACTTTCATAGATGAATGTGTCAAATTTTGCCCATCAGAGGACGTTGCCTTCCAGATGGTATGAGTTACGTTTACTTTGCATTAACTGTAACCTGTAACTGACAATGTAAGGTGGCGCAATATGCGATTTGATTTAAGTGGGTCATGTGTTGTTTTTTATGACTAATTTCCTTTGTGTTAATATATCAAATGTGTACGGTTTATACCTGTGGTGGATTTAATATGCTACTTTACTCCTAGGAATTCTTAATTATTCTCTAGTAGACCTAAATGAAAATAAAATGTTGACAGTGACAGAGTGATTCCTGTTTCAGGCCCTTGATGAAGAGAAGCTGGTATATGAGCGCAGTAACAGTAAGAACATCTACCTCAATGTAGCTGTCAATATGCTGAAAAAGCTGCGTAGCAAGAGCAGCTCCTGCCCATCACCTGTCACCAGTAGGTCACCTCAGCCCTTTGCAGTATAATATCTGGCAACATCCTCACATACATATATATGAGCATGAAGTTTTGTTTTAGTTATTTAAAAAATATTTGTCCAGCTATATTTTGGTGGTAACCTGTTTGTATGTGTATTGTTCACAGAGGAGCCAGTGTCAGTTGCTAACAGGAGGGTACAGTCCCACGAGGACGTTCTAGGGGGTCGTCTTGCTGCTACAAGCAGCTTCACTGTCAACAGGATGGGTAAACAGCAGGAGGAGAAACTCATTGGTGAGTCCTCCTCAGGGTGCCTTTGTCACGAGGACATGAAGAATTCACTTGGTCTCATTCCCAATATCTTAAAATAAGAAGAAAAAGAAACATAAGAAAAGAATCTTTGTAGACAGCAGTGAACGTATATTTGTATTTTCATGTATTTACCTAATAACACTTTTCAGATTGCCTTGTGACTACCTCCAGAATAACAGAATACCTGTCCCATGATTAGGGAGAACACGTTTTTATAGTTGGAAAGACAAAAAGAGTACAGTATGTGATCATTTTGTGACACTTTCCAGAATCAGAATCTAGTTTATTGCTAAGCAGGTTTTTGCATACAAAGAATGTGAGTTGGTGCTCAAGTGGTTACAATATAAAATGAACAAAACAAAACACAAGATCCACAGGGTCTGAATAGAGAATAGTCATAATATATACAGCAGGTGTGCCCCGGGGCCTTCAGTGTAAAGAGATGCATCAATGTGATGCAGTAGAGATGTCAGGGTCTAAGCCAGTATGGGGATCAAGTAAAGAAGAAACTGTTGTTGAGGTCAGAGGTTTTAGTTCTGATGGAGCGCAGTCTCTTGCCAGTGAGAGGTTTCTCACACTGTTTGTGACCAGAGTGGGAGGGTTCAGCCATTATCCCCCCTGCATGCTTCAGGGCCCGGGAGTCATGGTAGGTTGCAGCCTTTTCGGCTGAGAGGATGATGCACTGCAGTTTGCTCTTGTCCTTGGAGGCAGTGTACCAAACTGAGATGGAGCAGGTCAAGATGGACTCAGTGATGGCAGTGTGGATGTTTACCTTTATTGACTTCTTCAACTGCCTCAGGAAGAACATTTTCTGCTGAGCCTTTTTTGTTTTGTGGAGCTGATGTTCTGCTCCCATAGGAAATCCTGAATGATCGTTGCATCCAGGAAGTCTAAGGACTTCACTTAGGGATGATGTTAAATGTTAAATGCCAAGCTGAAACCCACAAAGAGAACCCTAGCTAGGATCATAGAGAGTCCAGATGTCTTGATTGTTGGTCTGGCACTGTTAACATTAGCAGATGTTTGAGTCTTTTTTATACGTCAAAGTAGTTTTAACCCACACCTCCTGTGTTGTTGCATTCATTTGACACGAGGTTTAATAACTTTGTACTTCATCATGAACAAGAACTATACAATCATTAAGGTTCACTTAATTTTTCTTGCCACTGTATCCAGAAAAAAGACAAATACTTGCTCGTTAAAACTTTTTGAAAAAACATTTTAAAACATTTAGGTGAGCAGCTCTGATGAAACACAGATCTAACAAACATTTAATTTCCACCACATTTATCAGGACCTGCGGAAATTCACTTCAACCAGGCACTTGACTTTATCCTGCTGCAGAATGTTTGCTTATAAGCCAGCATGTGTCACTGCAAGTATTCATGATCAACTTGTTCTGTAACCAAAACAGTAGAAATTCACCACCACCACTGTCATTCTCTTTCTGCACCTTATCATTGTAGTTTTATTATAAAACTTTTGTTTTACTTGTTGGTGTTTCTCTCCATAGGAGCCACACTGTACAGGAAGCTGAAGGCATACCTGATGACAGAGGAACAGCTCCAGGAGCATGGATACCCAAGAGCAAACCCAGAGGCTGCTGGCAAGGCCATCATACACAACCTCCCAGAAAAAAAGGTCATCACAGATCGTACGTATCTGCATGGTCACACAGCTCTAATACTAATTTATAATTTCTCATTTCTAATAACTAATGCTCTATTATAATATAGACATAGAGCATGTGGTCCAGTAAACTTCTGCTTTTCAGCTGACTCTCTGATGGTTTTTCAGCATTCACCAAGATATGCTGTCGATGTGGAACAGAGTATAAGATCAATGTCAACGGCAACTGTGTACGAAAAGAGGAGTGTAGTTTTCACTGGGGACGTTTACGCAGACATAAGGGTAAGTTTGTTTGCATTTCAAGTGTGAGTGGTTTATAAATAAATTGTATATAAATTGGATATTATGAGTAAAGGTTTGTGTGTTTTATTCATGCCAAATGTCTCTTTGTGACTAGTTTTTTGTCTTTTCCAACTTCTCTTGCTCTGTCAGTCGCTGGAGGCTGGGAAACCAACTACAGCTGCTGTGCTGCGGCTGTGGGCTCTCCAGGTTGCCAAGTTGCCAAGGTATCATCAAAACATAGCACAGCAGATAATGACAACATGCTGCTAAAAATATTTTTTATCTTTGAGCAGTTTTATATCCTGTATTGTTGAGATTTCATAAAACCTGGATTTTATCTAGTGTTAGGTTACAGATCACTCACATTTTCTTTCTTCTTTTATCTTGTTTCATCTGTAATGTTTTTTTAACTGAGGTGAGTTTGTGGCATATGGTGGTATTTTGTGTAATAGGTTCAGCTTTAACCAATGTTAAACAATAACAATCTATTAAATGCCAATTTGGGTTATGCCTAATAAAATGGGCAGTGAGTATAAGTACTTTTCATTTATAACATATTCAAGCACCAGAGATCAACGTCTGTTTCTGCCTTTCATTTAAAATAACTAAAACACTTTCAAAATAAATGTTGAATTGTTGCTTTTTTAGAATCATCTTTTGAGTTAAAACATTTCATATTGCCACAGCAACATGTTCAGGATGGACGTAAAGAGTCCCTTGACGGCTATGTGTCGACCTTCAGTAAATCGTTACCCTCAGACGGAAATGCAGGGGTCTTTGCGTTGGACTGTGAGATGGTGAGTGATGTGCAAACTTCCATTTTATTTCTATGTTTGACTTTAGATTTGATTTATTTAGGTAAGTGTTAGTGGGACAGGAATTCTAATCCATAACTAATGTCACCTTTAAAATAATTTTTCCTTTCCTGGAAATAGTGTTACACAAAACAGGGCCTGGAACTGACGAGGGTGACGGTTATTGACGCTGAGATGAAAGTTATCTACGACACATTTGTCAAACCCGAAAGCAAAGTGGTTGACTACAACACACGGTGAGTTTGTCCCCTGCATCTTAACACTTTGTGTCTAGTTTAACTGGTAATTAATGAATTACAGATGTTGCCTAGCCTCACATTGCTTAAGCAGCTCTGGCTCTGGAAACAATATTGTAAGTAAAGGGTATCGCTGTTGTAAATGTAGTATGTATTTGTACCTGATTGACAGATTTTCAGGCGTGACGCAGGAGGACTTGGAGAGCACCACCATCACCCTGAGAGATGTTCAGGCTGTGCTGCTCAGTATGTTCAGTGCTGAGTCCATCCTAATAGGACACAGTCTGGAGAGCGACCTCCTCGCCCTGAAGGTACTATTGCACCTTGAGTCTCACAGAATCATCACCTTACCAAGCAGTTTTAACTAAACCTTGCATTTCTCTGAGGCTTTTCCTAATAAATTGTAAATAGTTTCAGTTTAGCATAAAATGTGATGTATTTGTCAGAGTTTTTATGATAAAATATCAGGAGAATTTTATTTTCCAGTTTATAATATACAATATATACCCATTAGAGGATAATGTTTGGGCTTTAACAAATACAGTAGTCATTCAGTAACTTTTGTGGACACGTTCTAATGGTTTTAATGTTTTGAGTCTTCAGTGGCGCTGAGCACAAAACTATTTTACAAAGACAGTGGAGAAACACTGTGAAATCTGACTCTGATAAACTCATGTTCAGTTATAGTAAACTGGCGACTTCAGCCTGTTCTGGCTTTAAACTGGTAAGAATATTCATTGGTTGAGACAATAAGTTTTACTGTTGAGGAAAAAAAAGAAAAAAATGAATGTAATGGTCCCTTTGTCCTTCTGCCCCTCATCTCCAGCTAATCCACAGCTCAGTTGTAGACACAGCCATTGTGTTCCCTCATCGCCTCGGCTTACCCTACAAACGTGCCTTGAAGAATCTGATGGCGGACCACCTCAAACGCATCATCCAGGACAATGGTGAGAAAATCGTACAGAACAGGAATTGTTTTGTTGCTTTTTAACTGGCTTTTTAATAATACATTCATTGTCTGTGTTGATATATTATTATTTTGTCCCAAAAGTCCAATGTATTGTAATTTATTTTATGTTACGTTAATAATGTGTACATTTTTTATGCTCAAATTGCTTTTTTGAGGATATAAATATATATAAATATACATTACAATACAAAACATAAAAAACACTCAGAGACACTTTAAGTCCCAATACTATGAGAAATGTGTTGTCACTTTGACGTCGCTGAAACAAACTCTCTTCCCTTCCCCCACTATACCAGAGCATGATCACATCACAATTTTTAATTCATGTCAAACATTAAAAACCAAATAATCAAAAAAGTAATGAAAAACAACTTTAAATAATGTTGTGTTTATTTGTGTAGACCACTATGATATATGGTGTATTAACAGACATTATAGAACCACAGGAGACACAGTACCAAGAAACTGTACAACAGAAAGGGGGGAAAAAAAAATAATAATAATAATAATTAAAGACAACATTATAGACAGAGGAAGAGCCACTGCTGCATTGTCTGGTGATGTTAATGGTCTGAAGCCCAATAAACGTGTCTTCTTTATGTCACCAGCAGATGTCACTTGTGCTCTGTGTTTATTAAAACCATCTGCCTCAAATGTAGTTTGTAACCAGCAAATGCTAACAGGCTCACTCCCTAAACTAAATGCTGAAAATATTAATTATTACTGATTATGGATTTTCTTCCTATGATATAAAGTTACATTTCTCATCCCATCTATCTATCATCAAACTGTTACGTTATTAAAGTTTTTTATATGCTTGTTAATACAGTATTTGTTCATGTGTTTCCAGTGGAGGGCCACGACTCGAGTGAAGATGCATCTGCCTGCATGGAGCTGATGATCTGGAAGATCAAGGAGGATGCTAAAGTTAAAAGATGACCTCTGATCCCTCTACTCCACTTTCCTCAGTGCGAGTTCCCTGCCCTTCATCTTGGTTTCAATGAGACACACGTGTTCAGGAGGCCTGCACCTGCTCTCGGAGAGTGGAGGTCAGACTCACAGGGGGGAAGGGATGCTTCAGCACATTGGGAAGTTTTCAGTAAAATTAAAAACCTAGGGAAAGCTCACTAATATTACTACCCACTTACTGTCAGCCCCTTCAAAGCAATATGAGCCCAGGTGAACAGTGCTTTCATTTGCTTTTTGTTATTTCAGTTTTAAATAATGTTAGTTTAAACATATTTCTGTTTATTTGAGCAGCGTCTTTTAAGGCCTCAAACAATTTACGAAAGAAAACTTTCTATAGAAGAACTATTTAAAAACAACTGGGCATTGTCCACTGAACGACAATGGTTAATATTCATCCCAGGCTGTATGTTCAGCCTAAATTGCACTATAGAGATGCTCTTGTTGTATAGGGCCCAAGTCTGAGTACCTCATCTGTGTTATAATGCGTTCACTTCTCACAGATAACTTCTTAGTTAGTTATATTTATAGTAAAGCATTATGTCTTAGTCTGTTGAGCATAGCTATGTAAATGCACTTGTGTTTTTCATGTTGCACCTCCTCTTGGCGGTTCTAATCCTATAATACTTGATCGTTTCAAAGACCCTTGGCAGAAATGTGAACACTCTGCTACTACCTATTTGGTAAACTTAATGAATATATCACTGTATTGTATAGCTCAGACTAAATACTGACTATCCACCACTGTCTCTGTGTCACATGCACTGCATGAATAGAATTACAGGAATCATCATGATAGCAGATAAGACTGGTATGATGCTACTGCTCCCTAAAGACCGAAATGGGGTTCAGTATTGTCGAATTAGGCCTGGGTTATTAATTACAGACAGTTATTATTTAGTGCATAACAGCTTACTTCTGCTGTTTTATGTTGACTGAAAAAATACCCACTTGCTGTAAATATGCTGTAAGCAGTTTACTTTTGTATTTGTTCATTTTTGGTTGTTTATCTTTTTCTATTAAATGGTATTAGTTAAAAGATGTTGCTCTGTCTTTATATTCAAGAGGCTCCTATCTGCACAACAGTAGTGAACAATAACCAGATACATTTATTATTATCATATGAAGTACAATTTTGTGATATTTGTGTTTTACTTGAACACTTCCGTTTTATATTTGACGTGCACTTAGTAATTAGTAATTTTAGGCCTCTACTTCACTACATTTCACAGGTGAGTCAGCTTTTTACAAGCATGTATTTGCAGCTTATGAAATATGACAAATTGTCAGATTAAACTACACAAAGATAATACACTGCACTGTACAGCTGTACAGAGTTATCTGAACTTAGGTTTCTTCAGATTTATTTTATATATTGTTACAATGTAAAACCAGGTAAGTTACACCTATTTAACTTACATGTTTAATAAACTTAAGATATTACATCCAATTAACTGTGAACTAACTCTGACAACCATTCTGGACAGATTTGCTTTACGGTCATTGTCTTAACTCTGTGATACACCAGGCAAATGGTGGGTAGCTTTTATTGTGTGTCCCACAGCGTTGACAGTAGTCTAACAGCAGATTTTCAGCATGTTTAGCATGTTGAGCTGGTGCCAGACCACACCTGTGGGAGAGACCACTCTGACTGGTTGTTCAGATTGTTCACCTTATTGAATCACTACACCAGGAGGGAAATGGAAGTCACAATGCCAGGGCCACTTTTAACTTCTTATCAGACATGTTCTCGATTGCAAGCCTTTGTGGTGAGTAAGAGTAATGTGAAAATGGTAAGCAAACACTCCTTTCTTTACAGCTTGTTTTTTCACTTTCCCCATTTGAATGACAAAGTACAGACAGTTATGGGAAATCATTTCCTCTCACACAGCCACAACATGTATAATATTAGACCAGTTGGCCACTTTTTTTGGGAGTTGTGTGTGATACTACTCCATCAGTAAAGATTTGTATTGTTTTCATATTTATGAAAAGACACAACATTGTCTTGAAATGAAGATGTTTTTTTTAAATGAGTGTGAAGGTTGGCTATATCATGAATAGTTTTTAGTTGTCAATTAATGTCATACAAAGTGAGGTAAACAAACCTAAATCAGGCAGATCAAAAGGTCTTTATTATTTTGGCTGTATGTTTGACCTGATGGTATTACTACAGTAGCTAAGAATGCAAACATCTGAAGTGTCCAGACTCTTTCAACAATATGGTTCTTATAAACTATAAAAAGAGTCTAAAACTCTAAAACAATGCATGCTGGGAAGTATGCTCATTTAATTTGTTCACAAAACAAAACTTCTTTATGTATGTTTTCTGAAAACACAAGCACAAGTAAAAACAAGGTGAATAAATTAAGCAGAATTTATTTGATTTGATCAAGTTAATGAGAAGTTGATTCCACTAAATTCCTGTATCACATTTTACAGTGCAGCTCCACTTCAGCCACAGTAAAATGCTTCTTCCACACGTAAACCTCATAACAGCAGCAGCTGTTTTATTCCTACTTCTACTTCAGTTTAAAGATCAGTGCACTTCCTCCACCTCTGCCGCACAAATAGTTTTTGACAGTGTGACAGCTTTCTGTCGGTACAGTGCTATATGTGGCTTTAACAGCAGGTGCAGCTGCCGTAATTCTCCGTTCTCCAGCAGATGTGTAAATTGGTAAAAATGGGAGAGAAATGCTAAACTGAGAGGCCCATCCTTTCTTCAGTGTTATTGCCTATTAAGCTCCTCCCGTCACATGTCAGTATGCATTTCTCCAGGCTGAGCCACAGACCCCAGGTATTAAAAAAGCCAGTTAGCTGGGATCAATACCTACACAATGTTGCAGTGACAGGGAGGGGGGCTTCCTAGTGTTTTTTGAGTGTTGCAGAGATTTCGAACATGTGGAGCAAAGCAGCTTAAAGAGGTTTTCTTCATTATCAAATTCGATCAGTGCCTCTCTTTCTCTCTCCTGCGTGATCACATTTGACTAGTGTGGGGTTAGGAGGGGGAAGCTCCAGGCCGGGCCCCGTAACTGACACCATGCTGGGAGATAAAGAGCTGAATTATCTCTGCGAGAGCCTGAGCAAAGAAACACTTTAGTGCCTGCATCCTAAATAGACCTGCAGTGATTAGTGGATTAAGGTGTTACTAGTTTGTTAATTGAGTAATGCTTAAAATCGCTTGATTAAGCAAAATGACCCCCAAAATATAATAATTTATTGCCTTTAACTTAAGTTTTGGGACTTCTGATTGGACACAGCAAGAACTCAGAAGACATGATCATGATTCCAAAACTTTGGTTGATTGTTTTACACAAACAACTTTGTGAGAAAATAATAGGTAAATTAATTGATAATTAAAATAATTTAACTAATATTTTGATTATGAATTTTACTTGTTTTCATAATGCATCATACTGCTAATAAAATGTCAGAAAATTGACAAAAGTGACATTCAGACATTTTGTGTAATCCACAGTATAAACTATAATAAGCTGAATAAACTGCTTAAAGTTTTTGATAGAAAACGATAAAAATAATTGTATTGACATGTGAAACTGTCTATCTGATTCTTGTAGGTCTAACAGTTTCTAAAAAAGGATGGAAAAATGAACTCATGCAATTAAAGGATTAAAATACTTTGGGCAGAATTAATATTATGTGTAACTTAATTCCTGAAATGCAGGAAAGTTAAACTAGATCAACTGCCAGGTCTTGGCTGGGACTTTCAAGGTTTTAAGGTTTGAAGTCTATTCTTAGTTGACCCATTCAACATTGTTAGAGGTTCTCTTCAACTTTTTTTTCCCCAGACGCTTTATGACAATGCATGACCACGTGAGAGGAAACACATGGAATCTTACTTTCAACGGGGGGAAGCTAATAGGAGATTGTAACTCAAATCTAATATGACCCTGTCCAGCTTTTATAACTTTTGTTTGTTTTTTAAACTTGTCATGAAAATGAACTGTGGGACCTGCAGAGGCACATGGGGTTCCCATAAAATTTTGTAGTGTGCAAGTTTTTTGCTGTGGGTTTGTCCCATTTTAGAGTCTATAAGTGACAAACAGAGACAGAAAATGGACTTCACTGATATAGATACGTGTACAGCACAAAGACATGGATAAAACGGTGTGCAGCTTGTTGTTCTCATATAAGTAATTTACTGTGTTTGTGCATATTTATTAATTAATTGTTCTCACTTTCCTGCATTTTCTCTCTGTGTAACTTAATTTCTCTGAAGTTAGAAAGTCAGAAACTCGAACCTGCTTGGAAGTGAAGCAGAATATTTGTTTCCCCTACAAAAAAGTAGTATACTTAAAGTTTATATTATTATTAAGTTATATTATTAAGTTATATTTATTAAGTATGCTTGAAGTATAGTTAATATACTTCTATGTGCTTCTAGTATACCTGCTAGTATACTATTTTAATACTCCTTCGTACTAAATTGGCCCACTTTTTAGTTTACCTCTGATAACTACATAAAAAGTACAATGAAAGTATACTTGCTCGTTTTTTGTTTAAAAGAAACTATACTAATAGTACGCTTGCATATACTTCTTTTTCGTAAGGGTTACACAGTTATTGTGTTTGACAAGCCCACTACTCACTGTGGGTGCCCTTGACCCCTAGGACTCCTACAGCTGCCCGTCCCTCTCTCTCTGTCTTTAATCCGTATCCATCTCTCCTAATTAAGAGACTGATCTTTACTCGGTCTCTGGTATTGATTTGCTGATAGCTGCTTATTGATGTGCTCCCTTGGGCTGCATCAGAGATCATACAGGACTAATTGGAAGCTAATAAAACTTAGGTCATGTAAATGTGGATTATTAAAGCAGCCATTTTTTCATTAATATCAGTAACGTGAGGCATAAAATAATTGTCTCCTTTAAATTCAAGTCTCTGAACCAAATTCATCTCATGCGTGTTTACGTTTCAGATTGTGTGTGTCTGTGTGTGTGTGTACTTTGTGTGTTTGCAGCCAGGTCAATGTCAGTCTAAGCGCTGAGTGTGTCATAGCCAGTGTCAGGTCTCACAGCGTGATCCTGGCACTCAGAGAGGCTTAAGTGACCTGCCGCCCGCCGACCTGTCTCCCTCAGGTCAAAGGCCAGCCGGCCCTATCGATTCCACACATGAAGAAGTCTTTAGCTCCTCCGCCTGCTCTCGCCACGTTGGCCCACATGCTCCTGTACCAACACTGGAGCCCCTGAAAGGCATCTCAATTGTGTGTTGCATGCCGATCGATCCAGTTGGTGTCTGAGGGGGCCTTTCTTTGAGATAACTGACAACTACAAAGGTCCCCTCCTGACAGGCCCTTGTCAATACAAATTTCCACTATTGATAAGTAATTAAAGAAAGGCGGAACATAAGGGGTTTGCTTTACAAAACATCTGTTAAACAGGAGACGTGGACAAAAACTTCTTTAAGCGAAAATGAGTGACAAGAAAGAAGAATATTTACTCCCCGCTCACCCTCACTTTCTTTAACTGCTTCTTGTTTTCCATTAATATTTTGGTAAGTTAGTTGATCCACAAAAGAATCGATTGGCAACCACCTAAAAAAGGTCATTTTAAGTAGTTGTGATAGTTGCTTCTGAATGCCTTGATTTTGATTTATTAGTTGTATGAAGGAAACAATTTGAAGATGTCAGGTTGGTGTTTTTAAAAAAAATTTCTGACATTTTGTAGCTCAAATATGGTCACTTCTGTAGGTACCCTTCTACAACCCACCTTTTTATGAAGGGTTTCTAAAGATATCAATAACTTAGTATTTATTTATAATTTAAAATGTATGAATCAGTAACTTTGGGTTGTTGATTGTTTATCCTTTCCATATAGTGATGATGTTGTTATAAATGTTTGTAACCATTTATGAATGCTCAATTTCTACTATCCATCACTTATAAATGTTAGTAAGTAGTAAAGTAAATCTGCAGTGAAAAAAATAAATGAATTAAGATATGTATAAAGGTGATTGGCTGCTCAGCTTAAGATATCAGATTGTTGTTGTTTTTGTAACAGATGTGTAAGTATCATGTACAATAATTAGCATATAAAGTCTTTATTAAATACTATAAAGGCTTTGGTTACATGTTGTTAACCCTTTATAGAGGGTAGTGTATTTGAAAGCGATTGCAAAAGTTATTTTGTCAGACTCATGAGCTTCCAAAAAAGGTTCAGTAATCTTAGTGTAACAATCTTAACTCATCATTACCTCTTTATTAAGACTCTGTTTGGTATGATATGTTTTGAAGTAAACACAGTATATTTCTCACAGTATGTTTCTTAAAAAAAACATGTTATATGGCTTTTGGTGTAAACTTTAACCACTTTGTGTTGTTTGACATCGAGCAGGATGGAGGCTGGATATTTTGACGGTGACTATTCTTGTTGTAAGGTCTAGGTAATTACCTCTGTGACAACACTTTATTAAACCTGAGTTTTCACCTGCTCAGTGGTGAGACCGTTGTCAGTGATGCGACTTAGCTTTTTGTATTTTTTCGCTGTAATCCATGCAAGTGTAAGTGGATCCTTTAAGAGCAGGATAATTCCTTTTAAGCAGTTTTAAACACTACAGGAGGGACTCAAATCCTGTAACTTCTTATTTACCTCTGAGCTCTAAACACCCTTGTGTTTAGAACTACTACGCTGAGGCAGTATTAGGGAACCTGCTTATTAACTTAAGACTAATGGATGAACATGTTTGTGGCGTTTAGAGCTCACTGGTTATTGTGGATTTGAGGATGAAGCAGTCACTCAGGTTTTGGATGACTGAAAAGTGAGGACATATTTGAAGAGGCCATTACTCATTTCGACTGAACCCTGGTCGGCTATGAGTGCAGGAGTTGAACCCGGACAAGCCCTGCTGGCCTGCAGAAAGGGAAATGATCCGGGGGGTTGCTCTCTGGGATGGGGATGGTCACACACAACCACACTCTTTGTGTGCCTCTAATCCCCCC
Organism: Helostoma temminkii; assembly: GCA_900302695.1. Lineage (NCBI taxonomy): Eukaryota > Metazoa > Chordata > Actinopteri > Anabantiformes > Helostomatidae > Helostoma > Helostoma temminkii. The sequence continues at coordinate 163,402 of OMLM01012079.1, forward strand.
AGCCAACACAGCTTTGGCCAGGTTTCATCATGAAAGTGCCATGAAATAACTACTTTTTTTCTCTACTCGCAGTAAATCTCCCTTAATCCTGCAGGCTGTGGAGACAAAGGCCTCTGGGACCTAATCCTGGAGCTCTTAGTGGGGCTGAGGGGCTGGCCGACGGAGCCTCTTCTAAATGACTTATTTCTATCGGACACTAATATAGCTTGACAGCCAAGAACAGCATAGAAGGAAAAAATCCTGGAGAAAAAAAAAGAGCACAAACATTTTCACGTATTTTGTAAGTCTGAGCTGTTGATTGTGCGCAAGTTGTGAGAGGAAGAAGAGAACCGTGGTTATTGGGCTGCACCCAAAGTACACAGCACAGGAGACAACTAACAAGTTTATCTGTAAATGTTTTAAATGCTGTTTCTTTACATGCAGTTGATTTCATGTAGGAGTCTACCTGTAGCATCTCATTTTGACTGTTTGTGTGATGAGTGTAAACACAAGAAATGTCTCCGCAGTGCTTTACAACCGTGAAACCTTTCCTTTTTTGTGTAAAGTAAAAACAGAGTTGTTAAAGAGTTGTGCTAGAGAGTCCCATAGTGTAACAAGTTAAGTTCAAACAAGTTCATTTCTTATGCTCCTGCCTGTGTTAACTGCCTGGAAATTTTATAATGCAGTATTTATTATGCATGTTTATGAAAATATAGGCTAATTCTTCACTGTTCTTAATGTGTAAACCATTATTTAACCTGTAACTATTGTCTGTACTGGCAGAGAAATCCCTTCTCTGTTGCTTTTCTTGACATTTTTTCCTCTAATGTCATTTTGGGGAGCTTTTTATTCAGATTAAGGGATTTAAGGTTAGAGGGTGTGCAGATGTTGTGCAGAACATGAGAAAAAAGTTATGATTTGGGGATAAAAAGTTTTTTTTTTTTTCCATTGAGTGATATTTCTTTCTCTAAGTGCTACACATAAATACAGACAAGGCTATAAGGAAATATTCTGACAGTGATATACCTGAAGCAGTAGTTAAAGTGTTTCATTACTTGAGCACTCAACTTCGGCTTATTCATTAATATTCAGACTGTGAGACTGTCTCAGATTGGGACAACAGCCAAGTGGTTTTATAGAAAACAAGGTCTAATGTCGAACGCTCTTGTATTGCATTATGGGAAGTGTAGGATACTGTGGTTTTGCTGGTTTATACCAATACTGTCAACTTGAAGTATTTCAGCCTTTGTCGCTCTGATTTGAACATTTTTTATATTTCTTTAGCTTGAATTAAATGTGAAAGTAAGATCTTGTACCTTGAGACGCCTTTCGAAACTACAGGTGGTAGTCATGTGGTCATATGGATGTATAGATATATAAGATCATTAACATTCCATTAAAGTACTGCCTACTTTCATTTATAGTAGTGTTTGTTTATTGTGGGTAGAATATGAATCTGTAATGTAACTATAGCTGTCATATAGGCCTGTTAATGTTGACTATCAAAAATCAGAAATAGGTTTATTGGCAGGTTGTCACATACAAGATGGTCACTTGGTGCAAAGAAAGTAACCATAAAACCAGAACTACTCAAGAAATAAAGTGCAGTGTTGTTGAGTGAATGCACGGTTACTTTTCTAAAGTACAAAGACATAATAATGATGAAAATGACGGTGCTTCCAGACATGATAAACTGCAATTAGTAGACTTCATTGTGGTGATAATTTGATGTTTTCCTCCTGCTGGGTAGACGTCTAATTTAGCTTAGCTGGGTCTTCAGAAATTGTTCTCATGGAGCAGGGCTCAGATTAACTTCACATGGTGACAGTTTATAGGCAAAATATGGTGCCTATTGGCAAAACAAACCCTCAGTGAAAACCCCCTCCGAGGAGAGGCTGTCAAAGCCAGCGGTATGGGAGAAAGAGGACTGAGTAGAAGAGGACAATCAAAGGCTGTTATTTTAATCTATCCTGCCTCGGAGATTAGCCGACCACATTGTTTTAATTGTTTTAACGGGAGGGAATGAAATGCTCGGTTATAGGGGGGATCCTTGGCATAAATCTCTCAAGTTCAATAGTTTCAAAAACTTGAGCCCCTTGCAACCCCCTCTCTTCCCTCATGCCACCTAATCCCGGCTAATACCTTTCTTTCTATTGGCTAATGGCTGAGGGGAGCCTGGGTAAATGCTTCTTAAATAGTCGTGGGTGAGAATGGTTTCGGCGACTTGCAACGACAAAGAGCGCTGGTGTGCGATGATATTAAGCTCAAAAACTGAACTAGGAAAATTCTGGACTACAACCAACCGGACTTCTGTGCGTAAGAGCGCGCCTGGATTTCGCGCTCCGGCTCAGCGTTTGGGTGAAAGGTAAACAGCACTGACCAAAAAATGGTTTAACATCAGGTGACTAGTCTATTATAGAAATTGCATGATGTCTGTCAGTGAAATCTCAGTTTAAGTTAGTTGTTCAAAATCGCTTTTATGACTGTCAGACGCAAAGTATGTGTGAAACAGGGGAAGGGTTTAAAGGTGTTTACATTTAACTATGTATGTAGGTCATCACATGTACTTTAAACTTTAAATCCCCATTTTCAAGGAAACAAATCTAAATATCAATTTCTAAAGACACAAAGACTAGATTTAACTGAGAAATAAATTAATCCTGAAAGCATAAATGGCACATTTGGGATGTTTAGGGAGCGTTAAGATCTATGTTTGTTCTTCTGATAGCCTGTTTGTCGCTTATGAGTGTTACCATTTCAGAAAATAACAAATAATAACACGTTCATTCTTCAGTCAGTACTGTCATGTTTCTGTCAGCGCTCCTCCTGGGGATCAATGCGGTCTTGTGTGAATTTATCTTATAGTTGAAGCAAATGTCACTACTTCATTTTTTATAGCTACAGCTTATGAAAATAATGTGAGAGTAAGGGACGTTTGAGTTTCTGCTTTTCCATATATTCTTCTGATATATTAAAATACATCCTTTTCCTGTTTGCTTAGATTCAGCATGAACTCCTTAAACTTCTGCGGGCCAGCCAGCGGCGCAGTGTTTCCCCTCCACGGTGTCAGCTCTGTGCTGTTTGACCTGCACCACCAGATGGCGGAGCAGTACCACGTTTACTCTGCAGCTGGCCCCACAGTGCACAGCCTTTCTGTAGCAGAGAGACTGGCGGGTAGGTGGTCCTGGCACAGTGTGGTTTAAAGCCACTTCATCCACATGTTAGATGGAAACTTTTTAATTAATGCAGTTTAATTTTAGGGATGTTATTATTAAATTTGAGCTACTTTAAGTCATCTCCCCACTGCAAATTGCGTATTCTTATATTTCCACTGTTTTGAATGATGTGCATAGGTTTGACACTGCAATTAAAGCTCCTCTGAGCTCAACTTAAAACCTGAAGATATGCACAGATGTGCAGGATTTGTGAGTTGCTCTGAGCAGTTAAACTTACAATGAACAATACTTCACATTCAGTGAGATGAGATAAAGTTGACAAGATTTTAATAGATCTTTTTAATAAAAGAAAAAACATAAAGGACACAGTCTGTTATTAAAAGCAGAGTAAATTTGGAATTTGTTTGTATAGTGACATATGCTTGTTTAGATTTATTTAACAGCTAGATACTAGTTAATTCACAGATTATATCTCTTACAGGCTTATAAAATATAACATTTATAGATTAAACTAACCAACAGTAAGTATCATATTAAACAACATTATATATACCTCTGCTTACTTCAACTGTATGGTGCTGCTTACATATTGACATCTTGCTAATTATAATGAAATATCCTATGCATGATTCACAGGTTGCAGTTTATGATAGTTTAAGTGCATTTTGCTGCAAATACCTCCTCAGGTTTAACTAAACAACAGTTCATATAAAGTATTCCTAGTATTTCTTCTTTAACTTCAGTAACTCATCTAAAAACCTTGTCTACAACTAAGAGGAATTTTACCTCTTTACTAGCTTGTTATGACTATTATACGCTGGTATAAATGATATAAAGTGAGTCCAGTCAAGTCAAACGTCCTTCGCATCTCAGACAACAAAGAAAAACTAAATAGAATGAATTAAAGTAAAAGATTACTTAAGATGCTCTTTGTTAATTTAACAGGTGCTGCTATATCTTTACAATGACTATTTGTGTCTCTTCGCCTCAACAGAGTTGATTCTGGAGGCCCGCTACGGAAACCAGCAGAAACAGCGCCGCAGCCGCACAGCATTCACGGTGTCCCAGCTGCAGGCTCTGGAGAAAGCCTTCCAGCAGACACAGTACCCAGATGTCAGCATGAGAGAGAGGCTGGCTGTCTGCATCAACCTGCCTGAGGCTCGCATTCAGGTGAGAGCACACTTCACCCAGCACTGACTGTAAAGCTAAAACCAATACAAAACATGTATAAGTGTTAGTGTACAGTGAACATGTAAGCAGGAAAGCATAAAACACGAAACTCTGCCGTATTTATCTTTATTTCTTATATGTGTCATTTTATTGTGATGGGGATACTATTCATTTTAGAAGTACAAATACTTCTGTCTAACTTTGCTTTGTTTATTCATTCTCCTTCAGGTGTGGTTCAAGAACAGAAGGGCGAAGTTTCGTAAAGGTCAGAGGTGCTCCCCAGTCTCCAGAGACCACAGTCTGGAGGAGGCTCCACATCGCAGCAGTGTGGGACAGGAGGAAGTCAGGACCGAAGACAAACAGGACGTCATCACAGCACATATTGACAGAAACATCCCTCCTGTTCCTGCTTCGGACAAAAGTAGGGATGTTTGCCTCCCTCTCACCCCCGCGGACTCTGATGTATCACGGTGCTCCCTCCGACTACACTCTCCTCCAGTTTTCCCCTTCATGACTGGAGAGCGGTACAGCCACCCACCTCACCAGCCTGTCGTAGGAGCGATGTCCACTGAGCTTTCTCTACCTCCAGTTTTCTGGCCCATCATACGGCAGCACAACTCCACCTTGGGTGTCCCTTCATCATCCGTTACGAAAAACTGTAGCCTCTCCCTTCAGACTGCATGTTCCAGTAAAGCTGTGCCTCACCCTCACCCTCACCCTCACCTGGGACTCTAACTGATGCTTCTAGCCCACCACCTCTACTCCATGTGGACTCACCTGAAGCTTCTGTGTGGGAGAAAACAGGGTAACGAGGTTAGAGAAGCATCTGCTACCTTGTTGCTGTAAAGCTGCGGTGGGTAGAATGTGAATTTTTATCTAGTGAGTTTTATTGAATGTCCGTCTACAGGGACGTAAAACTGCACTGTCAAATACTTTCGGGTGTTTTTTAATTTGACAAAGTCCAATTTGGGTCTGATTTAATTAACATCTTAAGGTTGGTTTTAGTTTGCCAGTAGCATGAGTTTGCTTCAATAGGATGTTGTTCTAATCCATCACGTTGTGGTTCCAGACAACAAGCACTAATCATTTAAAACTACTGTTGTATCCTTAAAAACTATTTAGCTGGCTGCCGAGTAGAGTTTAAGAGAAGCTCCTTATTGTATTAAAGCACTGCAACATAGAAATATAAAATAAATCTACTTGTACATTGTTTCTCTATTGTTTCTTTTCTTTCGGATGATATGGGGTTAGTAATTGTGCCGATATGATGCGCTTTACCTACTTTTTTGGGACACATTTAAAAGAGAATATGCGCATAGTACAGATCCCAAATGGAAAATGCAACACGTGAAATCGACTCAAAGCCTTTTATCTGCTTACTTGTAAATTGACTAATGAGGCACGAGCAACATACCAGGCCATCAAACAGCTGAGCAGTGCTACAATTGCAAATACTTTAAACCTCTAAAAACTGGTTGTCCGTGCTTACAAATTTGTTATAAATCAAATACAGTTAATAACTTTTTGACAAAACCTTTAAGTTAAAGCTGACAAGTTTGTACTTTAAGCACATCTTGAGTGTTTCATTTTAAATTCATTGCGTTAAATGATTTAAATACTTACGCCAGGAGCACCAGTGTTGACATGAAATATTAACTGTTGTCATACATAAGTGGGATGTACTTGGACAAATTATGACACAATCTGCCCCTGGGCACAGTCCTGTTAAAGGTACTCCATCCCTAATACGTAGAGGAACAAAACACGCAGACTAAAAAAGACACAACCACCAGCTCGGTCTTCTATAATTATGTTTATATACAGCTAAACAGTTGCGTCTGTGGTGAGCTTGGGAAAACAAAAGCACTTTGGTTAAGGCTTGTGAGAGACTGTGGTTTTTGTTAAATGTAAATAAACCTGTCTGAAGGCAGTTACTTCTGTGTTAATAGTAACACCTTTAATTAACCTTAACCAAATGCTCTGAGTGTCTGATCTGATATTTTGGTGAAAAATAAATACATTGTCTGTGAACGTTTTACTGACATATTTAGCATTGACATACTCTAAGTTGTGACTAGCCAAATACATAAATTAACAGCACATCATAATTTCATTAATACTAATAAAAAAGAAGCAAAAACAAAACAAACAAAAAAACCAAAATGTAGTTCAAGACACATTTGCATCTCCTTATGACTAACTGTGTCTCAGCTTACTGTGGTTATCTCTTTGTGGCATTTGTACGTGGGTGTTTTCTATCAATTTTAGTCATTTACTGTCTCTTTGTAGTTGGTGTGCGTGTTTTTATGCCATGTTTTGTATGTTTGCGGTCATTTCCATCCGTTTGTGTCCGCTTTATGATGTATTTGCATTGTTTTACTTATTTTTTAAATTCTTTTGTGTCACATTTTTGTTGTTCTGTGACTCCTTGTAGTTGTTTTACACCTGTGTGTTGTCCAGTATTACTTTGGAGTAGTTGTGTTTCTTTTAGTTGCTTTGAAACGATGGAAGCTCTATTTGAAGTGAGGCTTAGTGCAAAATGTACATATTACATTGACAGACAGGATTTAGACATATTACATATTAATTTCACATACTTTCTTTCTCATTTAGTGGTCATTTTGCTACTCTTTGTGGTTGATTGGTGTGACATTTTATATCTGTCTTGGCCACTCATCCCCTTATTCCCCTGACCTGAGATTGTAGGGTCTTTCAGTAATCCATTCAAGAGCTGTGGCATAGGAATTCATGTGTAAGTGGATCATACTTAGCACGATAGTCACCTAATTTGTATTAAGTCCTCAAACTAAAGAACACACATGGGTTGTACATGTTCAACGCGTTATAGATGTGAACGTCTTCCGGGCATCTTGGCTTCACTTGGGTCAAAACCGCAACATTTTTAACCAAACCGACTGGTTTAGGGCAGCTGCTCTGCAGACTACGCACGGCTGATGTTTTGTGGTATTCGTGAAACCAGTTGCGCCGGTTTTTCGGCGTAGCGCAGTGCTGTGAACCGCCGTGACGCCGAGCCTGGCCATCGGCAGCTGAGGGAGGCTTAAAGAGACAACAACAAAATCATAGCAACTTGAACACAAGAGAAAGGTGCCTGCGGACGAAGAACCATGACTTCGACGGGGTTTCGATAGCTACAACTTGAAGGTAACGTGCGTATCTTCAGCGAGAGAAATACACTTGCGGTTGTTGTTTTTTAAAGACGTATATCAACGTTCGTGCTAGTGTTTCGGGTGCTAGCTTGCTAAGTGGCTAGCTTGCGAGCTAAGCGGTAGGAGATCCAGGCTGCCGTGTTGGTGTGCAGTCGCTTGTTTAGGATTAAGGAGTTGCCCGGCAGTGGTCGGGGCAAAGGCTATGGCAGGAATCTGAACTCTAAAACGACACTTTCAGGTGAAACCAATAATGCTGTTACCGTACCGTTAACGCGACCCCAGTTGGTAGTATTAGTTAGTAACAACGTCGCTTGGGACGGTCTCAGTTATTAAGCATTTACTAACCAGCCAGGTTAATGTAGCATAGGGATTGTCAATCAATGAATATTTTATGCTCTGTCGTGCTTGGACTTGATTAATTTCCATTTCGACTAGCTAGCTTGTGTTTTCACGGTAACGTGTTGTTGACAAATTTGCTAACGTTATATCTTTAGCTGTTTTATCGACCGTTGGGCCAAAGGGAACGTTGTTTTTTGGAAGGCGCTAGCTAGGTTAGCTTAATTCAGCTGTGTGACAGTTCGACTTTGTTGCGGCCTGAAGATAAACTAATACTTTCAGTTTATTTACCATCGGCGTTTTGTGCGTGAGTGCATACATATGTATATATGTAAACAATCTATGGAAACTGTTCAACAGAAACAAACTGTCGATTGATCGCTATGAAGCTAACGTGAGGCTGCTAACAAACGCCAGAACAGCGCCAGAGTATTTGGCCCTCTCCGCCGGACCGTCTTATATTAGCGACAGGTCTTTTGAAGACTTGTCGACAGGATTTGCTCTTAACATTTTATTTACGAGTCCTCATTACCTATCGAAAGCCATACTTGGTGCTAACAAAGAGAGAAAGCAGGCGCTTCACCCGAAACTAACGTTAAATCAATGACAGCTGCTAGGCACCAACTACTCGGTAGCCAGTTAGCTATTAGCTAACTAACGTAAGCTCAAAGGGGAAGGTGCTTTAACCACGGATGAGGGAATTTTGGTTTTTTGTTAAATTGTTTATGGATGCTCTCTGCTAGTGGTTGGATTCATGATTGTAAGGTTGGAAATCGCCTTGCCATGTTACTGCTAGCTGAGGCTAATTGTGTAGACTGCAATTGTGGCAAACTGGCGTCAGCGCCACTGTCTGTCTGAAGGCTTCGTTTCGTTGAGATATCATTAAAAAAAATTTTCTCCAGGTATGTAAAAGTACAGCTTCAGTACTTGGATTATAGGGTTATTAACTGTTTTAAACAACTTAGCTGTGTCAAACAGCTGACGTGAAAAACAAACACAACTTCCTGAAATGAGGCAATGTAGACATATGGCCAAGAGACTGTAAGTTACTGCAGCTAGTTTTTGTTGTTTTCCACCGATATCCACTATGTTTCTTATTTTCTTATAATCCTGTCTTAAACACGTCAATTAATATTGTTTTTAGGGTTCTTTCAAGAAATGGGGAGACGGTTATAGCTTGTACTTAGCTTGTCTAATGTACTAAACCTGTGACCAGGTAGGCTAGTCTCTTTTCATTTCCTATAGTGTCTCATGCTATAAAGAAGACGTGACAGTGTAATTAGTGACTGCACATCTGGCTCAAACATATGCACTTGTCACACACAGACTAATACATGATTTCTGTGGGTTTTTAAGCACTATGTCACTTTTTATTTCTTCACAAATGAATCTCAAAACGTTTTTAGCTTCCGTAGCTAGTGAAACTTGAATAGCTTTTCATCTGGATTGTCTGTGGAATAAACTTGTGTGCATTAAAAAACAAGGCATCACAAAGACATTATACCTTACCAGTCAAACGTTTGGACACACATAAAATTGCCACGCATTTTAAGGAAAAGCAGAGCATCTAATCTATCAGAAATACAGTGTAGACATTGTTAAGCGATGATAGGGCTTTGTGTGTTCGATACAGCAGAGCTAGCTGTAGACCAGACTCTGTCCGTATCTTTCCAATAACATGCTTCCCGATGATGCAAATGTTATGAGATGAGGCATTACAGTCATTGATCCATGTAAGTGCCCTTCCATAGGAAAGACTAGCTGTCCATTGCTATTGCCTGTGTTACTTGCTCTTCTCAGCAGCACTAGCATCTTAGATCATGGGCATTGGGGAGTTGGGAGAGCTGCTCTGGTCTGACATCCACATGTGATTGTTTTTAAAAAGCTGCTTATAGGTGGTCAAATTACACTTTCAAGTGAAAACTGAATTTATGGTTGTGATTGATGTTGTTTGTGTCTGGAATTGCTTCAGTAATAGTGTACTCTGGTATCTCTGGTTTTATTTATTTAGTTTCTTAAATACTTCCTTTTGCACCACGCAAACATCTTTATACTATATATGTGAAGAAATGTATAAACACTTTTCTATTTCTGGTCCAGATCTCTTTCACTGTTCTAATTTTCTGTTTATCTGAGGATCTGCACTGTTGTAAAAGCAGATGAAGAATGAACAATATTCCACAATTTGAGATGCATCAGTCTAAAATACAAACTTTGTGATATATTAAATCAAAAATGGGTCTAATTGTAAAGGAGATCTTTAATCATGTCTGAGGTCCACTATGGAATATTTTCACTTATATATTGATTGCTTTATTGAATTTGCCTTGCACCAGTCTGCAGCAAGATCTCATTTCAGCTATAGTAGAGAACAGCCACAGTAGACATAATTTGATCTTAAAATAAATTGTTATTTTTTTTAATTTAAATTTTTTTTGTCAAGAATTGTTTATACTCTGAATGGCTGTGAAGAATTTACAGAATTATACAACAAATAGCGATTGACTTGTCATTTCTTTTCTATATATTGGCTTATATTGATTGCTTCACCGATTGTGCACATAGAAAAAAATAAACAGTGCTTTTCATTCAAGCGTAGAATGGGATAGCCACTCGAGAGGTTATTAGTCCACTTAAGTGTGATCCACACTCCACATGACACACATGAAACTTGGTATCATAACCCATCAGACTAATCTCTCTATTTATTTATTTTTTGCAGATATCCAGTACATCAAACCATCCGTTAGCTGTCATTCGTGTTGCTGTTCCCTCCCACTCTGCATTGCCTCGTCTGCTGTGGCCCTGCAACATGGAGAGTGTTCACCGTGTCACTGAAGGCTGACCAGAAAGAATGAGGCACTCCAGGAGATGTTCCCAAGTGGCCTCGTGGATGCAGTAACTGGTTTTCGGAGTGCTTTTTTATGACTAATATTGTATGAGTGTCTGTGGGCACATGCTATCCGAACCTGCCTACACCTCAGGCAGGGCCATCCTACTTTGAGACTGGAGCTGGAGAAACTCACAAGAAAGGAACCCCTGTGGTAAACAAGGAACACAAAGAAAAAAGGGAAGCACTCAGCATAAGAGCTGTCAGATTCACACACAGGTCACTTCAGCTGTAGTTTCAGCACATTTGAGTGTACTCTGAAACACTGCACATTTTAACAGCAACACCTTTCCTCTGTCCTGTGAGATTTGTTTCCCTCCCCCTCCCTAAACCATCTTCTGTTGTCGTTGTTGGAGTTTCTATGGTTTGCATGGCTGGAGAATAACCGTGGAGAGGCCAGGGTATCACAAGCTTATGGATTTTGACAAGAGAGGGGGCAAGGGAGAGACAGAGGAAGGGAAAAAGATGTCTAAGACAGCTGGCAGCAGGACTGGACATGGGGGCCGGAGTTCAGGGACCAATTCTGGAGTTCTTATGGTTGGCCCAAACTTCCGTGTTGGTAAAAAAATCGGTTGCGGGAACTTTGGAGAGCTGCGGCTGGGAAAAAATCTCTATACTAATGAATATGTGGCCATCAAATTGGTAAGTATGCCCTCTGGTTTATGAACTCACATTTCCTCTTATGCACCACACCACTGTTGTGGTACATGCCCAATATAAATCTACATCATATCTACATACATATATATTATCCAACATTGTTAGCATTAAAAATTATGTCAGAAGTTTATTTCATTGTGCAGCAGACTCTCAGTAGATACTTTGATCTAAGATTGACAGACACAGGAAGTAAATAGGAACTGTTCTCCACCCACTCCTTCTCCCACAGCATGGCCTCGTGTACTGTTAATGAGTCAACCATGCTTTGTTTGTCTTTGTCAGAGAGCTGAAGAAGAGTAAGATGGAATAGCTTCTTAAAGTATTTTATTCCTAGAAGTACAGACATTTTCCTCTTTCAAATTAAAGCCAAACTGAAAGTAAACTGTATATTCAAGCAATAGCATGTTAGTTACTTCAGTTGGTTCCAAAAAGTGTGATAATGATTACTTGCTGTGGTCAGAATAAATACATTAATATTGCTTTGAAAAACAAATTTTCCTTAAATCTCTTATTCCATATTTTGGCACCATCAGTGGAGGAAAGGTCTATTCCAGTGGAGGCTCTTTCTCTAAGCTCACAGTAGTCAGTTATTTACTGTTTCTTGTTGTTTTGTGTCAACATAAAAACTTTTTTTTTTTCAGAGCCATTGGTTTGTAGCATTTAGACAGCCTGTGAAAAAAACCCACATGAAATGTCAAGGCCTGTTTGTTTACTGATTGTTAGATTCTAGGGCAGCCAGTGAGTGTTCAACCATTTCCTCTTCACATTAACCTTTCTCTTCACTTCTTTTCTGTGCCTTAAATATGTCGTCACTCATAGTGCTTTGATAACTGAGAGATAATTTCTCCTCTGACAATGTCTCAATGTAACCCAGACACTAGTTAAGTAGTTGTACTGAAACTGATGCGAGACAGACATAATCGCCACCACAACTACACTGGTCTGTGTATGATTATCCTTACATACGTATCTCTCAGGGAGGTCATTATCTCTGAGCGGGCACCCACTGAAGGCTTTGCTAACCACATAGAAGGCAGAGGTTAGCAAACAGCTGTAATTGCAGTTCTCCTCTCTTCTGAAATCTTGAAGTTGTGCTTGCTGCCTCTACCCTTCTGCCTGTGAACCCTCCCATCTGCTTGGGTATTTTTATCCCCATGGTGTCCAACTATATCTGGACCTGGCATTAGGACCATAACACTGCACCACGAATCTTGTGGCCCAGTGGACCCAGCGTTTATCTCAATGTACAATAGTGAGAGGAGTAAATAGTGATGATGGGAAATTGGGTTCATTTTAAATTCAAATGAGGATTCATGTTCTGTGTCCTTTATGATAATGTTTAGGCCTGTATTGGCAACATGACCCAGATAAAAACGGACTCTTTCCACTAGCATGAACTATGGTGTTGCTGAGCCTGACATGGTGAGGTTCAATTCTTAGGCAAACCCAGACTCTAGCACAGTTGTATGCTGTAAATATTTCAGTCTATTTAGTAGGGCTTCTGATTATTTGACGGTGTTACTAAACTCTTCTTTATGGACTAAAACCAGCTGATTCCAGTCCTGTTATCTACAGCCACCTGCTAGTACATGGTTCATTCATGTAGTGCCTCTTGTGTTATCTGTCAGCTGCTTAGTTGTAGTTGTATAAAACCTAATATACATGTCAAGTACAAGATAAATGCTATATATATTTTTTCAATGATTCCCAAATCATAAAATCCTAAAAATCTATACATTTGAACCAGGGAAAGTTTGGCATTTTTGTCATCTGACTTCTGGGATTAATTTATTATTAAAATGGTTGCAGATTATTTTTATGTCTGTTGATGACTACATTGTACAGTTTCCTATCATTATTTTATTCTTCTTATTATTATTATTTAATTAATATTAATATGAATTTATTAATGTGGAGGTTCTTTTATTTTTTTTTCAACTAATTGGCATTTTAAAGTATGAAAATTGCTAAATCATCACTGCTTCCCAGAATTCATGTTGACATTTTGCTCTGATTGATCAGCCCAAATCCCAAAGTATTTAAACATTTGGCAGTCTCATTTGGTATGTCACTTAAAATATCAATGTATGTATTTTCTGTTCAACGACTTATTGACCAAACAGATAATTTTAGGAAATGTATTTCTGCTCTAATTTCCTAACTGATCAGCTGCTGGTCTAAGGTAGAATGTCAATTATTACTTTGGAACTGGTTTAATGAAAAATGTTAAAATATGAAGAAATGAGCAAGCATAATTTTTTTATACCACTACAGAGTGCAATTTGTCATCAAGCTGGTTAAAACTTGTTTACTCTGTCCTTTGTTGTAATGAATTGTACATTCCAGGCTCTGAATGACAGCACATAGTGATAACAGAGTTGAGCTTAGTCTCTTGTGCACTGACTTGGCAAGTAAGGCATTTGGGTGGTGCCTGCCTGCACCTGGGACAAAGGTGAATGTCAGTGTCACCCTGCTCCACCACGTGATGGCAAAGACAGAGATGTGTTGCATGCCAGTGCAGTAGATCCTCTGTTAGTTGATCTGGAACTGCTGTGGATGTTGCTGCAAAAAGCAAGAACAGGGGGAAACTTGCTAAGTGCTGAAAGGTTGTCTTTGTTAGTAGGCCTTGTCAACACACAGTGGTTCAGTCTTTGGTTCAGCTGGGTGCTTTCTCACACTGACAAACGTCTGTGTGCTGGAGGCAGGACCCTATAGCCACTGCTATACGAACACTGCAGCCTTTACTCCCAAGGGGAGATCCCAGTGTCTTAAAGAAACAGTAGTATTTAATTTTTGCTTGCTAATGAGGCTCACTGTAGAAACTAGCAGCCACAGAGCTCATTTAAAGGGTAAAGGGACACAACCATCTCCATCAGTACACACTCTGGCATGGTGACATAACTGTCTGCTGGGAAACAAATGTTTAATCCTCTTTTTTTTTTTTCTCAAAGTTTTGCACATTAAAATGTTATGCTATTTTTATTTTAGCACACTTACCTCCAGTTATTTTAGCTTAGATCATTCTCTTTCAATTTCTCTGTCTCTCATTTCCTTCTACATTCTTCAGGTTTCAGTTGCATGCTCCTCTTTGTGTTTATTACCACTCCTGACCATGATAAGTGCCCTTAATATCTGCCCAACACGGAAAGAGAGCAATAATGAATGTAACAGTGTGAGACTTATTGTACAGCAGAGTACGTCCCTACATCTCAGAAAGAGGGATGTGATACTGGAGCAACTATACATGCAGATAAACACAGTAAACACAGATTCCTCTGGTTGCGTTCCAACCATGTAGATTCAGAGTAGTGTTTTACCAGATGTAATTTGACAGTGCTTGCTCAAAATAAGGAAGTATTTCTGACTCTGTGAAATAACGTGGCCCTTTGCCACCAAAAAACACAATGGTAGTCCAGGCGTTTTATTTTTAGCTTGCGACCTTGCTTGCTCTGGCTGAAAGTGACGCCAGCAGACTTTATCAGCTGGAGCTAAATAAGGTTAATTCCATGAGTTGGCCAAAAGACAAAATTTAAGTCTTGGTTGTTGTTTAACTGATAAATGTGCTGTGGTGTCATTAACATTTACACCTTTCTGTAGTGTGAATGAACAACCAGCGTCTCAGTTAGTCATTAAAGCTGCAGTATTTTTTAACCATATTTGTAATCAGTTTTATCTTTGCATCAGATTAAATTACAGTGTGCAGTACGAGAGCTGTTACTCATATCAAGGAGGTGAGGAGAGTTTCAGCGTCTTCCAGTTGATTGTTTTGGTTTGTTCAAGCTTTGACGGCATCATCTCCAGCCACATCAAGCAGATCTCATGTGCATCCCTGTCTGGGTCAAATAGCACAAAGACAAAGTTAGCCACTAGCTGGTGAGCATGGTGGAGCACACATGCATTTTCAGGTGTTGGTAAAGGCTGAAATAGGTTGGAAGGAAAGTGAATATTTGCTTACAGTTTGTAAATATGAATGATATCATTGGTTATTGTCTGTTTGATGTATTGCAAGTCAAATAGCATTTTTGCACATATGTTGGCAATGACAACTTCTTAAGGTTATGTATTTTTTGTGTATTGCTTACATTCAGCATCTAGTGCATATACTGAATGGATAGTAAAGGTTGGATTGTCTCTGGAAGACTTTTGTTTTCTCTGAGTTGCTGATAAAGAGGCATAAGTGAAAGGCAGTTCGTATAAGTGAAGCCACTCACAGTGCTCAGCCCTGATACTCAGAAGGAAATCTGAGGTGTTGAATCCAACTCTAATGTCTGCCTCCCACTGAAGCATGATAAGCAGCTCTTGTTTCAGTCTAGCTCAGCAGCTTACACCAGCTCGCCACGAGGCAGTTGTCAAAGGACTGTGAAGGCACAAAAGCTCTATCAGCATGTTTGGCTGGAATTAAAGTGACATTTTGACGATTTAAGTTCTTCCCTAGCCTGTTTGGGCTCTCTTGAGCGCGTGCTGGGCAGGCTGAAAGAATAAATCCTCGGATATCAACAGTATGTAAAAGCCTACCTCCAACTAGCTAATTCTCTAATGAATCTGTAGCAGCAGCAACACAGTACATTCACATTGACACACGGTGCTTTAAGGATGATTAAATAATAATAATAAAAAAAGTAGTAACTATAGAAAAACGTGACAGTGTTTGTATGAATAGATAAATGTGAATTGTGACTGTACACAGAATAATGGTGTGGTGTAGGGTGTGTGCATGTAGAGGAGTTAAGTGCTGTGTAATTGTACATCCTTGTTTATGGCGAAGCACTAATCATATTTTCCATTGGTTTTTAAGGAGTTAACCGACACTGCATTTTTGTATATTTCAAAATTATATGTAAGACAGTAGCAGTAGTTAACCAGTTTCATACATTATGATCACTACAAGGAATCTACAGTTTTCTGCTCTGTCTTAACTTTTTTTTTTTTTGTAGCATCCTAACGGGAGTGGTAAGTGAAAGCCTAAAGAGCCAAACCAAAATCAGATGATGGTAATTTTAAATAGGGCTGAAGCCAGGAGATCTCAGATCTATTTTGGGAGTTTGCTTTGCAGTACAAAATGTCAAGGTTTGAGGTTACAATTAAATCAGCTTCATACCATGTAAGAATTACATTTTTTAGTGGTCTGGGTTTGACAGAATATTTAGTACAGACCAGATGATGCCCTTTTCATATAAATGCACATTTTAACATATGTGTATTTACTAATTTAGGCTTATTACCTATTTTGCTGTTCCAGGGCTCTACTGTTTAGCATGGTGGCACACTGACATAGCTTACTGACACATTTAAACTTTAAGCTTTTTACACAGACACGCTTATTGATGAGAAGCTGGCCCCCTGTTTCAGGTGCCTTTGCCTATTTACACTGCACTTTAAAGGTCTCCCATCTCCAGCATAGCGCCATGTCTCATCACTTAAACACATTCAAATGATGCCACGTGTAACAGTAATCATTAACATACTGAACACAATGTATGACAACTGCACTTAGTTCAAATCATGTCATCTTGTTTCTCCTGTGTGCGTGTGGGGCAGTCTGACAGGAGAAATAATTAATTAAAACTTAAAAAATGCAGTTGTCAATGTTATTCATCCAATTTGCAAACACACTAAAATGTAAAATGCATAAAATTTGTGCTTTAATGTCGCTGCTTTTTCTCAGACGTCTTCTACTCTTCGTGCACTTGAGTAGAGATTATAAAAATTAGCTTTTCTTTTTTTTAGTGACTGTATTTTTGTCATCACTTGCAGCTATGGCTCATTCTGACAATAGTTTATATTGGGTACAGACTCACAGTTATAAATCAATCATACAAATCAGGGAGTGCACAATACAATACATTGTACTTATGCCACGCCTCACTTCTCTATTAAATGACAAAGGAGACTTGCCTCTTGGGTTCGTGTGAGTGGAACTTCCCATGACTGCGTAGATCACTGGCATCATTGTGTGCTGTGTTTGCCCGCCTCTGATTGTAGCTATTGGGGGGTGGGGTATTGAAAACTGATATGCTACATTGACAGAGGCTTTTATAACTTCCTGTGTCTAAATTTCAATCAGCATAAAAAATGTAAGAGC
>OMLM01012079.1:180881-237456 GCA_900302695.1 Helostoma temminkii
CTCTCATGGATAGACTCCCAAGTTCTGATAATTATATCATGATTACCATTCTAAGCACTGTGGAAGCCATCTTGACTGCTGACAAGATAACATGATATACCACTTTGTACTGATTGTACTCTTGCAATCTCTCCATTCATTTTGTTGAAACACACCTATTCCACCGCACAGATAGAAAATGTTTACAAAGAATGAAAATTAATCGTCTGACACACACCACGACAATAATCATGAATCAGTATAGGCAGTGTGTCGAAGGCCATAGTTACATCTATTAAGTATTCTACAAAAGAATCTGCAGAATGTACTACTGATGTCTAATTCTGACTGATTTGAAGCAGTGGCTGACTCTGGCTTTTGGGAGGCAGCTGGTGGCTCCATCTGGGTGCGTTAAATCTAAGCTGAAACAGGAGAAGGACTGGACTCCGGCCAGCTGTTGCTCTCTGACACTGCTCACTCCTTAACACCAACTCCCAACCATAGACACCTCTGATCATAAAGACAGCTTGAAGAGAAAAACACATGCTAACTCTGATGTTTTAGCACCAATAATGTTAGCATCAATAATGCTTCTATAAAAGTTGACTTGTAGAGATGCACTGTGACATTTGGGTTGCTCTGTCTAGGATGAGATGAGTCACATTGCCAGTTGTATGTTGTGAAATGCTTTACTGGGTGCCAGGCAAAGGTCAGGATCTATTCTGGTTCTTATGCATAATGTTGGGTCTGTTTCCTAGTACATGGCACACATAGGCATACATAGACACACTCCAGTGTCCAGATGATAAACAACACAAATGTTTATTTATGTGTTACATTACACCACACAGGCTGTCTTGTTTTACTGTACAAAATTATTTAAAAGCACAATTTTTTTGTATTTCAACATATTATCATGTTGTAAGATCTCAAAACTGAATGTGTGAAATTAATAATTTTATAATAACTGGTAACATTGACTGTTTTTTTAAAATTAAACATCGTAAAATGCATTTAAACTATTTTCTAAGTTCACATCAAAATTTTGGTAATTTATGATTCTATCGAGGCTTATTTGGCTCCCAATCTTAATTTCAGTTCCTTAGTAGAGTGCATCTGCATAAACATAATCTCATCCGATATGTACTTATATGTTATTTAGGTATTTGACACATTGAAATACCAGCTTAATTGAATATAATAATATTCACGTGTTTTTGATACAAACACTAAAGCTACTGGTTCAAAAATATATACAATTTTATATGTTGATGAATTTGCAGAGCTTCTTTCCTCACAAACAATGTTTGGATGAGCACTAACACAGACTGAAGGCTTTATCCAGGCAACAGGCAAATTAAATTCTGGCCTGTCACCAAGTAATTGATGTTATAGACAGCTGAGATGAGCTGCCAACAGTGACTTTTGTTTTAACCAATGAAAGCATTACTGCCTGCAAAAATGAGAAGGCTGCCACCTTTGTTTTGTAAACCTTTTTACTAATGGTAATTACAGTCAGACAATTTTGAACTCAGAGACACCCACCAGTACTTTCAAATATGTTTTTGCATCCATGCACCACATACACAGTATGCACCTGCACATTCAGTGAAATGCAGAAATTAAGAGTGTATTGTAGTAAAGCAGAGCAGTGCTGCAACACTAGAAGCCTGAGGTACTGGATTACAGTGAAGAAATATATTTATTTTAGTCAAAGCCAACGGAAAATAATATATGCTTGGATCAGCTTGGGACAAAATACTTTTTTCTGAACAACAGTACAGAAGATGAAGGAAAAACCAACCTTTATTTTCAATATGGAACCATAGTTTGCTGTTGTTCTGTATGTTTTACACATTGTTCTTTTAGGGACAAATAGCATTTATAGTTTACTTTTTTTTTTCTTCATTGCTGCATCCAGGCAGTGAGGTCAATCCTGATCTTTCTCATGTGTTACAGCGAAGATCAGATTTAGCCTGCATGACATCATATCCAGAGCTGGTAAATCCCAGGAAAAGGGAAAGTGATGCTGATGCTTGCTCCATCCAAACGCAGGTTTACAGAGACCAACACAGGTTAAAATATAGACCACTACCTAATCTGTGGTTACATAATCGTGTATTTGCATGCACTTCAAGTGTTTTACTTTTAAAATGGATTCTTGTAATGGTAACATTTTGTCTCACACCCACTTGTTATTGTAGCAACAGGATTTGATTTCACTAGGGGAGTATATGCTGGTAGCGCTAATATCAACAAATCTTTAAGCTTTTTAGCTGTGAGCAGCAGCTAGTCATTTATAGCTGTTTATGTACCCATCTGGGCCATCACTTTTGCAGTTGTCATTGTAGACTCAGCTGATGATGGTGGTGGTATGTAATTGGCTGTAGCGATGTGGAAGAGCTGACTGAGCATTTTAGCTTGTGTCATTATTAACAGTTATTTTTGTAATAGATGTTAACTGTCTGTTAACTATTTTGAATTGAACTATCTTGATTGTTTGATTACTTGTTTAGTTTATAAAATGTCAAAAACAGTAATTAAATGCAGTCATTGGTTTAAGGATTTCTCTATACTGAAAAAAATATATTTTCCAGTTCCTTGCTGTCACACTTAGCTGATTAGCTTAATGACTTTATTTGGATTCATCTGTTGTATATAATTGGAAAGTGAACGTCTTTGTGTTTCAGATTGCTTTGTTAAATAACTGGTTAAACTAAACATTTAAAAACACATTGGACTCTGAGGTTATGATGGGAATTTGGCAATCATGTATATTTACATTGGTCATTTCTGTGGTCATTTTCTAGATTCATAACAGGCTTTTTTGGGTTTCAGTAAGAGACCCTAGTTACACAGAAATACACACACCTGCAGTGTGGAACAGGCTGTAGCTGCAGGTCAGACTGGGAACAGCCCTTATGGTCTGTGGGTAAGCTGCTGGACACAGGCCTGAACACAGGGCAATCACAGCTTCCGCTCCAGTTAAGTAAGGCAAACAAGCTGAGAAATCACAAAGCTATCAGAAGCTTTTTATTCTCAACTGTGATGTTTCTCCCAAGGCCAGACAATAGCCTCAGTTGAGGTGAAGTATGTTGCCGACTTTTTCTGCTGACTCTTCTAGTCCCTTTGTCATAACGCATTTTCATTGGAAGTCCTGCTGTCATGCTTACTGAACATGTCAGACCAGGGAGCAGATCAAAAATATGTTCTCAGAAAAAATCAGTGTCAAATGCAAACATGTTACATCAGACATTTGCAGCTTGGCCCTGGTCATGTACACAACCATAGTTCAGTCCATCTGTTGGGAGTAGAGATGACTCTTAAGCACATAAAGCTGCCATAAGCCCCTGTTTCCCATTCTAAGCTCTTTTAAAGGGTCCTGTGGTTTGGTACCATCTGCTTTGACTCATTATTTATATATTTTAAATTTTCTTTGCCTCTCCTCCCTAGCATGACCTGACTTGTGTGAGACGTGCTTGTTGTCTGTGTTCATGTGGGAGGTGGATGACGCTACAGCAGCTCCACTCTCCACCTTCCAGACCAGTCACGTGTCTTCTTCCCACAGGCTCCTACACCTCTTTTCTGCCTCCTCTCATCCACTCTCAGTTTCTGCCTCCTCGCCTGCACTTCCTACCTCTCTGAGAGTTATTCTCTGTGTTGGAGTACATTTGTCCATAGGTTACATATCTGTTAGAAAGCTCATAGTGTCAAAATTTAACAAACTGAAAAACTAACATGTCTTTCCAGCCCTGTCCTTATGTTTGGTGTTTGATATACAGACAGCCATGTGCCTAAATCTGTCTCTCTCTCTCTCTCTCTCTCTTCTTTCCAAACCATCTCTAGCTAGATTTCTTTATTTTAATGACTCAGTTCTTCATTATGATGTTATAAAAGGCAGGTAGAAATAAAATTGAGGATTATCTGAAGACCCCTTTTTAATTTTTTTCCATGGCTAGTTAATTAAATCTGTGTGGGAACTTTTGGCACACAGACATAAAGCAGTTGTTTTTTACCACCTTTGCTAACCCATCCTCTGAACCTTGGACTGAATCTACAGAACATATTTTATTAGACTGGGAACAGTCCTTTTAAAATGAATGTTGTTCACTTTGTTAAACACGGCTCATACTTTGTGTGCGCACCAGATGAGAAAATGCTCCTGATTTGATAAAGGCCTAATGGCGTGAATGTGGGAGCTTAACAGCTCTCAGTTTATATAATTTAAAATAGAAGTGCTTTGGAATTGGTTGCACTTGGGAAACAACTTTTAATATTAAATCTCACTTCAGGCATCCCCCTAAAGATTAAGGAATTTCCATATTTTTGTATGAAAACTAGCAAGCTTCTTTTGCCATTATATTTCATGACTAGGTCTGCAACTAACATTTAGTTAAATTATCATTAATAATGATAAAATTAATCAGGTGTTCTTTGTCTTACTTTTTTTTAATATTTACATCTTACTGACATTGTGTAGAGGTGAATTTTATGTTAAGTTGTCATATTGCCATATTGCAAGGAATATTAGACCTTGTAAAACCTTTGACAGACAGAATAATTAACATCTTTGGACACATGTATCAGATGGCACTGTATGAAAAGTGGACTATATTCTGTCAGCGTACATGAGGAATTTGCACAGACTGTGGCACAGCTATTGAAGATTAAGGGGAGGAATTAAGTTGGGTGTTTGTTCTATCCTCTTCACGTTTGTCTATAATGCCCTTGTCATCGCGATTGTTGGGTTAATCAGATTACATTTTAGGTTGTAAAGCTGGAGCTAGTGATATAATGAGCAGTATGCTCTATTGTGTGATTATTAGCTATGTCATCACAAAAGCCTGCTGTTCACCAGCTGGAATTACTCTTTATCCTTTTTACATCCCACAAGTCTGACCTGAGGCTTAATTAAAGTTCTTTTAGGCTTAAAAATAAGGAAAACGTACTGTAGATATTTAAGTTAATTACAGGCGGAGGTAATCATGGTGATGTGTATGTAAGGTTGCCACTCACAAACTATTTTTTTCTCTTAGGATAAAGCTCATAACAGCATAACTTTAACTGTATTTGTGGTATTGTAATAGGTCTGTAAGTTCCCCTCACTTTGTGATAGTGAAGCAGACCTTGACATTTCATTTGTTTCACAAGTACACAGTGTTCTTTTTTTTTTCTATTGAGGATAATTTTGTAGCAAGAGCATGTCATTGTAGACAAATCAGAAATCTGTATCTAAAATTTCAGCTTATTCCAATAAAAAATCTTGATCAAGTTGAAAAAAGTGTTATTCAAGGTTTTGAGATTTTTTTTAGCTTGCAATATGTATTTTTAGCAATGAAATTCAAAATAGGTTATTTTTTAGGCATTTGATCTATTCATCTTAACATTAAGCTCTGCTTATAATTTTATTGGTGAATTATATTATGTTGGGAACTGTTACACATTTCTAAGAAGGGCTGACAGTGATGTGACATGTACATGTTGAGTAGAATTACATACAGTGGATGAAAAGTATAAATGTCATCCAGAATCACTAGGCACATTTAACTGCTCTGACTGCAAAACATGTTTTATGCTTTTGTTTTTCAGTGTGTTATTAAAGGTCTTAGCTTAATGAATTTAATTTTGCTCAATAATACCTGCAGAAATGTGGTAAAGAATGTTGACAGTGTGTGTTAAGTGGGTTGGTTGCTATGTAATATTTAACATGCTCCTTCCTTTCTTTTTCTCTCTTGTTTTTCAGGAACCTATAAAGTCTAGGGCGCCACAGCTCCATTTGGAGTATAGATTTTATAAACAGTTGGGAAACTCAGGTAAGATATATGCTGGCTGTAAATGATTGGTCTGACAAATGGCAACATAATTATGAGTTAAATGTGACTGGATCTTTTCACTACTGGGTAGAAAGAGAATTCACTGACATTGCAATCAGAAACACACACACAAATGTATCTGCATGCAACATGAGGCAAACAGATTTATGAAAACAAGTGTTGAATCTTCCATTCTACTTGAAGCCAAATTTCACAATGTGTTTATCTTTCCACTGGATGCTGTGAAAGCCTACTTGCTCTTTTGTAGTCCCACTTCTACAGTATCCTCTTCTCTGCTACAGCACATACCAGAACATGGTAATATGCCATGAGGCAAACTATTGCTTCAGGGCAGAAGCTCTTTGAGCTGGTCTGGCTGGTCAACTAGTTAGAGGGTGAGGGAAGCAGTGGAGTCAGATGGTTGTGAGGAAATGGGACATTTGTTTCAAAGCACTGCCTGTTCGGCTGTTTGGAAAGCCTCACCTGTTGAGTTTGTGTAAGTGTGTGGGGAAAATGCATTTACATTATTTGGATTTTGGTTGGTCTGCAAACAGAGCACATGAGCCGATTGGAGCAGTGAGAATTTGCTCTCCTCACTCACAGACCTGAAGCCTCACCAGCGCGCTTATAGCATATACATTTACATTGAGTCATTTGGCAGACGCCTTTATCCAAAGCAACTTACAAGTAAGTAAGGCAGGCAAAAATATAAGTTGCTTAATAAACTACAGCCTTTCTTTCCAAAGAAATAAAGATCAATGACTTGCAATGGCAGATCTGAGTGAAAGTCAAAAAGTCAGGCTTCATCCCTTATGAAAGAAAACAACAAAAAAAATCCACCTTGTGCTCCATTCAAAATGTGCTTGCTATAGTTCCTCGCTCTCTCCCGCTCTGCTACGCTCACATGCTCTGTCTGCACCTATCTTAATGTTTAATTCAGAGCCAAATGCAAACACCACTACTTAGCCAAACTCTGAGGTTAGGAAAGACAAAATGCCTGTTCTGTTTTCTACTCTGATTGCTCTTAGGTCTGCAGCCACCCACACTCGTACTGAAGGCAGTATTTTCACATATTTTATTATTTATTTACCTTATAGTATAGTATTTGACCTTTTAGTTTCATAATCCATAAATCACTGAATCAAACCTGTTTTACATTTAATTACAGAATTAGGCAAAAGTAGGGATAATCATAGTTAGCAACGCAGATTGAAAACCAAATTTGGTAGCTATTCAAGCGTTTATCTTTGTTCATAAACGATGGTGAGGAAAGGTGACATCTCTCTCAGAGGTACAGACAAACTCTGTGTTTAATCTATAACCCAGTATCCAGAAAAGTTGGCAAGTTGTATAAAATTAACATTAACACAGAATGCAATGATTAAAGTAAATCCACATTTTATTCAGAAACAGAAAATATATCAAATGTTTAAACTGAGAAAATGTTCTAGATAAGGTAGTTTGAAAATTGATTGCAGCACCACATTTTCAGGTCAGGGCCATGCTTACTACGGTGTAACATCCCCTTTTCTTTTAACTACAGTCACAATCATTTGGGAGGAGACCAGTTGCTGGAGTTTTGGGAGAGGAATGCTATATCATTCTTGCCTGATGGATTCTTTGTCATTATTCTTTGTTGCAAGATGCACCAAATATTTCCCTTTGGTAAAAGGTCTGGACTGCAGGCAGGCCAGTTCAGCATCTGGACTCCTCTACTACAAATCCATGCTCTTGTCATAGATACGAAGTTTAGCATTGTCCTGCTGAAATATGCAAGGCCTTCCCTGAAAAAGATGTTGTCTGGATGTTAGCATATGCAGATCTGGATATATCTTACAGCATTGATGGTGCCTTTCCAAATGTGCAAGCTGCCCACATCATAGGCACTAATTCACCCCCATCCCATCAGAGGTGTAGGCTTTTGGAGCACTGATAACAAGCCAGAAGGTCCCTATCCTTTTCAGTCCAGAGGACTCGTCTCACATGGTTCCAGAAAGAATCACATTGCAGTTATTTTTCAGGCATTTGGTGGCACGTGGTGTTTCTGGATCATGTTCACATGTGGCTCCTTCTTTGCATGATAGAGCTTCAGCTTGCATTTTGAATAGCACCGTGACCTGTGTTGACAGAAAGTCATTTTTGAAGTATTCCTGAACCCATGCAGTGATGTCCATCACAAAATTATGACAGTTTGTAATGCTGTTTTAAAGTACTATCTGAGAGCCCAATATTGCATATCAGCCCTGTTCTTTCCACACAGAGCATTCTACATATTCTCTCAGTTCACAATGGAAATCAGCTGTTTTTGTTTACTGCATTGAAGCAGCAAATCACATGATTAGAAACGATGCGTAATGTATATAACCTCAGTTTAATGAAAAAGAGAAGCGCTATACAGCAGCAGAAAGTATAATAAATATTTCGTATACTTAACTATGTTGTACTGAGCAGCTCTACTAACAGTGAACGCCCACGTTCTCGCTGTGATTACCTGGAAAATTACCGGCTGTGTTCACATCCAGGCTCACACGGACATTGCGCAGACTTTGTAGTAGGGGGCTGACAGGAGAAAGTCCATGTGGGTTGACGCCAGTGTTTGTGTTCACACATGCAGCTCACCCGAGTAAAGTCCAGAGAAAGTCTGGAGTCCAGTGCATGTGTGAAAGGGGCTCAAGATGCTTTTTTTCTACCCAGTCATGTTACTGACCTGTTCCCAGTTGCAAAATGTTATTTCAGCACTTCTTTGTCAGTGTACTTTCCAAGCTTTTGCTCACTTAGTCCCTAAGTAATTGGTCCAAACACCTTTGGCAGCAATATCCTAAAATCTAATCTGCACAATGTTTAGGAGACTTTCTGGATGATTTTTTCCTTATACAAAAGAAATGTCTCATTCCACAACTATCTCCCTTGAGCAGAGGATTGGGCTCTTATCGAGCTGCTCCAAAAAGTGGCGTTTATTTTCTTTTTAAGCCATTCTGTAGTAGATTTACTTAAGTGTTTAGGGTCATTGTCCTGCAGCATCACACAATTTCCAATGAGTTTTTGCTGGCAGACAGCCACCTTGATATTATCCTGTGTGTCGAGTTGATAAACTTAATTTTCCCCTCCACTATGGCAGGCTGCCTAGGCACCATCCTGCCATGGACAACATGCTTCATGGTTTGTGAATGGTCCTTTCATGAACAGAGATGTTAACTTTAATAACGATTCTGCATTGGGAATTTGGAGACACAATTACTCAATCAGATGAGCCACGGAACTAAATCATCTGCATTTATAGTTAGTTTGTCTAACTGGAGATAATAGATATTTAAATTCTTTGTAACCCTTTTCCATTTTTATGCAAACATAGTTTTTGGAACAATACAATGATTTATGTATAGATTTTAAATAATTCACATAAGTTAAATTAATATCTGAGAATGACAAATTTATCCATAAATTTATGCAGTTCAGGGAGGTTTAGACACTTTTTCTTGCTACCAAAGTTGTATTTGTCACTTTTGAATTCTTTTAAGTGTTCAGTCCTCTTCTTGCAGTGATCCTTCACTGTTTGACAAGTGTGTATGTGTCGAGGTCTAATTTAGCGACACGTAACAGCTTTTTGGCTTCTTGTGCCAGAGCAAAAGCCCCCCACAGCTGATATGGAGGTGGGGCATTAGGGCAGTCCTTGTCTATTTATAGATAGCTCTCCACAGCTAGTCAGACCATTGTGGTCTGTCTGCTTGGATAGCTTCCCTGGCCACATTATCCTCTGCCTTCCTGAGTGACTGTGTGCTGTCTGCAGAGAGTACTGTTTCCAACTCTCCAACGTGCATTTCTAACAGGGTGTGGCCTATTTTCTCTTATTTTTTTTATGGCTGTTCTTGTTTTAATCTCATTCTCATCTGTGAGCTAATGTACCACAAAACATGCCCACACATACAAAAACTCAGTACTGTACTTATCTCCTGTGCTGTTTCCCGTGACCAGGAGTCATCCAGTCTAGGCTTGACTCTTGTGTGTTATAAACACATCTTGACCATTTCCTCTTCCATTGAGAGGACTACAGGCTTTCATCTTTATTCGTATTGACTGAGGTCTGGAGTCATGCTGTATATCATTTATTAGCACTTACACAGAAATAGATATAGGCAATATGGTATTAAATTTGTGATACCTTTAAATCTTCACTGCTGCTCCACTGCTGTGTAAAGTTAACTTCTTTTGAGGTTTGCATTGGACAGATTTCTCCTGCTCTTTGTCCTCCACTCAAATCACCTGCTGTAGCATGTTGTGCATGCCTCTACAGGCTCAGCCTCTAACTCCATCTTTATTGAACACAAAGCTGTGTCATCTCTCTTAAATCCTCTATAGTACAGAGGGTCGAAGGAAGTACATTTGTGCATCAACTCAAGTAGATTTTATTCATGAAGGCAATTAAAGGAATACTACTGCTATTTTTAAATACCCCAAGATGCCATAATACGGTATTACCACCCAACCCTAATAGGCAGTATGCACAGGTAGGACAATAGAACAAACAATTATGAAGCAACAGTAGTGTGTCCAAATGCATTCATTCACTGAATGCATGGGTTACATATGATTTAACATGTGAAAATCTTTATGGAACTCGACTAGAACTATTTCCACAGGGATATACAGACTACAGCATGCCCATGATACTCTACAGTGAATGAAGTGATAGGTATTTGTGCACATTATATCATACAGTTTTTATTAGCTTTGTTGAAAAAGCACAGTCAGTGATGCATCAGATTCCCTAAGACTAGTTTTACTTTGCACACATAAGAAGAGTCAAAATCTGAAATCCAAAATAAACCACTTAAAATCTAAAAGTCAGTATATTTTATCTATTTATGTCATCCACTTGGGTAAATAGGGGCATGTGACCCTGTTAGTCTTGCACAACCCAAGAGCCTTAAATATGTCACAGCATGGACTACTGAGTGCTTAACGCCCAGCAGGAGCTTATCTGCACACTGTTAATTCTCTCTTGTCCCGAACAGATCCCATCTATTTGTAATACTGTCTTCCACTTCTCAATTTTTTTTTTTGGACAACCTGGCAAGACCTGGTTTTTCTGTTGTTTTTGGTAGTGATAGTGGTACTACTGTTATTTTAAATAATTCTAGTGATAGTAACATGTTTGACAGAGTTTTAAACCTAATTTAGGGCAGAACAATTAATCATTTCAGCATCTACGTTTTTAAATACAACCAAATAATTGCCTGAATGCAGCTGCAGTAGTTAAAAGTTGTAAATATTTGGTAGAGTTAATAATTAAGTTATGCTGTTTGAATTATTTTCTTTACTTGCATTCAGCTCTGTTGCGTCTCACAGAATTATCATGTTTAGGAGCCATGTCACATTTGTGGTACTGGGCTCAGTCTGTGCAAGCCTGAGCTGATCACATTTCAGCCTTATGAGAACATCTCCAGAGCAGTGGGCCTAATGGAAGTCACTTCTTCTCCTCCTTCTCCTCTCAAAGCACTCCACTCCATAATCTAAATGTTTTATACGCATTCCCTCATCAGCCATCTCCTCTCTTCTGTAGCCATCTCCTCTCTGGCCCTTAACTCTGACATTTCATTGTAGGGCAACATTGTCTTCAGCTGCCATGATGCAACCTTCACTTGTATTGTGTTGCCTGAGAAGGCCTGCCTGCAGATACAATAGGGTGGATTGTCTCAAATTGTCAAGACAGCAGGGTCAGAGCACCACTAATGTTGCCTTGCAGTGAAAAAAAACGAGCATTTCCCACATTGCTGATTGCAGCTATAACATGAATTTTGTTGACATGACTTGACATGACTGATATTATAGCTACCATTACAGACATTTATCATAGCAGAGGTGATTCAGTTGCTCATTATGTTTTACTGATAGAGTTCAACCTTTAGAGATGGTTTGCTTGGCCTTTAGCTTCTAAAAAGAACAAAATTGTTGTTCATTGAAATGATGATTGGCAGTTATGCATCATTGTTCTGTTGCTTTTGAAGTGCTCACAGATTCCTGTTGGAGAGAAAATGTGTTTCCTTGGAGAGTAATTTCACTGTTGTTTTTGATCAATTGTGCCAAATCCTGTTTTGCACAGCCATTGTTGGCAGGTTATGTCACAGTATAGATTGAACGTTAGACTGAAATCACCCCAAAAATGTGTTGTGGGCTTTTCCATCATCCATTTCAAAATTGGTGCTGCTGTAATCTTTGCTCACATCCACCAGCAGAAGATTATAATACATGCCTAGCTCTCCTCTTGTGATGACTGTGCTTTAAATGCCCTCTAGATTTGGGCCAAGCTTGATGAGTCAGCCTACCAGTGATCTCTTGTCACTGCCTCATCTGTCATGGGCATCATTACCAGGAAAATCCTAGAGACTAAAGTGCAGACAGGTGTGTGTGTGTGTGTCTGTGTGTTTGTGTTGTTGGTCTGTTGGGCTGATGTTGAGGAGTGATCAGGTAAATCCAACTGTATACTCCAACCCCCAACTAGCAGCTCACATATAAACACAATCCAACCAAATGTCTATTTCTAATGCTCATTTTTGCATTCATTTTTTGCATTACATTGCAGACAAGTTCATGATCATTCTCTTTTACTTTTATAATAGTATACTTGTATCTCAGACATGTTTTTTTTCTATGCCGAAATGCTGACTCAAATTGAATCACATTCAAAATGTGTCTGCTTCTCTCTACAAATAATGACGCTCAGTCACTATCTCTGTCACATGATTTGGATCCTTTAATATGTGTACTAGTGGCATCTGTACTAGTTAAATCAGTGGTTCTTCAAAATATAAATTTAAAATATGGGGCCTATGTATAGTTTTCTCACCTGCTGTTCTCGCCAGCTTTTGGACTCAACACCAGATCCAACTTAGAGAGCTTCTTTTTTGTAATAAACAGTACATTTCCCCCCCAAGTTTCTCAAGTAGTTCTGCTGTGACTATATACCCTCAAAGTATGTGTTCAAGCAGCATTACTTTATATTTAGCCACAAAGCATGGATTAGCAAATTTATCTTATCTATTATCTGTTATTTTCTATTAGGTTGAAACTAATATATTCTTGGTTCATTTCATGTTAAGTAAATAAGTGTTTTAATTTTGATGACTATTGCTTTGATCTCATCCAGTGAATATTTAATTTAGAGTTTGACTAAATTACTTGCTTCATGATTTTCTGATTTTCTTTCTGATCAAAGGTAGTGGAGAAAAGGCAACACCTCAGAATGTTGTGCTGGTGGTTCTATCATACATACGCACTACAGTAGTATTTGCCACACCCAGCTTTCCCACTGTCAATACACTGCTACATAAAAATAGTATGAACTGCAGGTTCATCCATCTGCATTCTTTAGAAGTTATGCACACAACCAAGACATGGGTGCGGTGTTTTTTTCGTATCAAAGGTT
This sequence comes from Helostoma temminkii, assembly GCA_900302695.1. Taxonomy (NCBI): domain Eukaryota; kingdom Metazoa; phylum Chordata; class Actinopteri; order Anabantiformes; family Helostomatidae; genus Helostoma; species Helostoma temminkii. The sequence continues at coordinate 194,097 of OMLM01012079.1, forward strand.
TTTGTTGTTGTTAACATTGTGCTGATCACCTTACCACGGCTTTTTTTAGACACCTTTACCTTTAGGGAATTCCTTCTTGAAAACATAAATGGAAAGTCATGTTTGAATCTGACAAACCTGGTTAGGGAAGTAAAGTCAAGTGTAGTTTGTCATTATTATGCCAAATGTCATACTTGTATTGCACTGTGTGACAGTAAGTTGCAGCATAATGTTGGTCTAACCACATTTTTGTGTCTAATTTAACAACGACCTCAACAACTTATTCATTCTGCCATGTCTGTACCTGTTGTGTATTATTATTATTATATTGTAGTGTTGTATACTTGATTTAGTTTTTGAAGGTATTAGTGCATTTGAATTTGAAAAAAACGATACCATTTGTATTAGATAACCCCAAGAGTAGCTGTTTTTTAATGCTGTTTTTTAATGCTGAAATTTCAGTGGGGTGGCTACGTCAACATGTCAGCTTGAAAATATAACTTAAGAAGAATGGAAGTGTGCACTAAAGAGAAAGATTTCTTGAATTTAATTTATATTTGTATGTAGATTTTTACAAAATATTTGTGTGTGTTTCTCCTCAGAGGGAATCCCCCAGGTGTACTACTTTGGTCCATGTGGGAAATACAACGCCATGGTGCTGGAGCTGCTCGGGCCCAGTCTAGAGGACCTGTTTGACCTCTGTGACCGCACCTTCTCCCTCAAGACCGTCCTCATGATAGCCATACAGCTGGTGAGACAAAACAAAAGAGAGCAGCAGGAGTATATTCGATAATATAGATAAGATAGTTTTTGGGCTGTCCATGTGACAATATAATGCAACTTTGTAAAAGTATTTTATTATGAATGGAATGGTCAAGTGCTATATGCATAGCATGGCAAAAACATGTGTGAGAGGGTTTGGATGACTAGGGATCTTATACACCCAATGGCTAATAGTTATATTCAGCATTTGAATTGAATTGTTTTTTTGTTTTGTTTTTTATCAGTAATAAGGTAATGGTAAGGTTAGGTTTGTAGTAGTACAATATTCAGTGTAGCCTCAGATACACTTGGGATTGTCCTCTGGTTTGAAAAGTGCCTAGAAAAATTAATGATTGAAATTAGGGATATCCCAATACCACTTTTTTTCCTGACTGAGTATGAGTATGAGTACTGATATTTGAGTACTTGCAGATACTGAACACTGACTCGAGTAATTTTTATTGTAATTACTGGGAAAATGCAATAACATCAAGCACTGTAATCAGATGTTGTTGCTTTCTGACTGTGACTAAAAAAAAAACAGGAGACTATTGCTCACATCCAAAAATTATACACCCACTATGTCTTGGCTGTAATAGTTTTTCTTACAAGATGATTCTCTGTAAGTGACGTACCTTCGGTAAGACAGTGTGATGTCAGCTGGGAATGACATACCTGAGCTCCAGCAGCTGAAGATGCAGCGGAATGTGGTATTGTCAATAACCGACGCAATAAACTTATTAAGAGCTTCTGTTTTTTGAACAACTTGGCTGTAGATATTTTCTGTAACTTCTCCAGTGTTTGAGTATTTGTAGCTGCAGCCTCCTATTGCTGGCATTGCCAAAGTTATTGTAATGTGTGTTATGCTAACAATTAGTTAGTATAAAATATATTTGTTTCCACCCGGCGTGGCTTTGAGCCATGTTTAGTCCGTCTGCTTCAAAGCTGGGTGCATTCAGTCAACCAGCTACAGACATACAGGGGGGACTTTTAAGCATAGCTTAATGTTTTCTTATGAAAATTAACCGGATTTGCTAACTGTCACATTTTTACTTTGTATTTGTCCTATTCGATGAGTATAAGTACTAGGAGGTGGTATGGGACCCAAAACCCGATACTGGTATCGGGACATCCCTAATTGAAATTTAAATAAATTAATTATGACTTGTCTATTGCTCAACTAGATAACACGAATGGAGTATGTCCACACCAAGAGTCTGATATACAGAGATGTGAAGCCAGAGAACTTCCTTGTGGGACGGCCAGGAAGCAAGAGGCAGCACACCATCCACATCATTGACTTTGGTCTGGCCAAAGAGTACATAGACCCCGAGACCAAAAAACACATCCCCTACCGGGAGCACAAGAGTCTGACTGGGACAGCACGCTACATGAGCATCAACACACACCTGGGCAAGGGTAAGAGTGTCCCAGGAAGCGTGCAATGTGATTTGATTAGCTCTGTAAATTTGCATAGACCAACTTCAGTCATATTTGCATTTAGTTTAATGAAAATTTTGTAACTGTTTAGTGTACCAATAACTCACTGTTATGCAACTTTGTAAACAAATGAGGTCATTCTTGGGAGTGTCCATTTTGGTTTGTATGTAAATTGGGGAAAAAGCACAAGTTATGAATGAATTATACATTTTTAGGGTTAAGATTTCCCTCATGAACTCATAGGATGTTTTCAAAATTGTTAATTTCCTGTGGCATTGGTGGTCATGGCGGGGTTTTTTTCTTCTTCCATCAATCACCCGAGGAGCTGATTTCACTGATTAGTTCTTCCTCTGTACTTTAAGGAGTGCTAATCAGTGGGTGAAGTGTTTGGTTGGAATCAAAACCTGCAGTCTGCCATTTCTTTATGTCAAATGATTGGCCACCCCTGCTCTAGGGTTCATTTACTTTTATGCTGCACATGGTAAATTTGCCTGTAGTTGTTTGCCAGTTTGCTGTTATCCTTGCCAGCTGGCTATAAAATAAGTTTCTTTCTCACAGCTAACCATTTTTGTCTTTTTTGTTAATTCAGAGCAAAGCAGAAGGGATGATTTGGAGGCTCTTGGTCACATGTTTATGTACTTCCTCCGAGGTAGCCTCCCCTGGCAGGGCTTGAAGGTATCGTCATGTTTTGTTTTATCTTATCCCTATGTTGGCATTACCGCTGTCATTTTTCTATGCTTAGCATAGAAGTGCAACTTTTCTATCTCTGAGTGCTGTGCTTGTACCTGTCACTACAGTATCTCTTTCTTTTACACACTGCCTTAGGGACTGAGAGCCAAAACACCATCCTCTCACACTGATGACATTTTCACACATCCAACTGATGCATATGTTTAGTTGTTGAGACTGAAAGAGTAAGATGCGCACATATAGTTTTTATGTGTCAAAACACTTGTAAACACTGTTTGAAAATTTTTTAGGCTGCTGCTGTTGAACTGAACAAACTGAACCAGAAAGAACTTGATGCCCAAAAACATACAGGCATGAACATGGATGCCAGGAGGACAGGTTATAACCAGCTGCATAGTTGCTGGGCTTTTAAATCTGTATCAAAGCTGTACATGGAATAGACTGGAAGACACGACACTTCATCTTAACATTTGTTATGTGGGAGGCAGCTCTTAGCGGATGATTGTGAGGGATGTATGAACGTGGGGGATGAAGGGAGTCTCAGGCCAAGACAAGTTCTCACCAACACACAACACTACAATTTGCATCAAGATACAATGAAAAGTACAGTGACAAGATATGGAACACAAGATGAGCATAAGGAGACCAGTCACACCTGTGTGAGGTATACGATATAAGTGGCACATCCTTATGGTGATCCTTGGTAGGTGCAGAGCAGCAGGTTAAGAATTATCAACACTGCACTGTTGATGAGTGTCTGAAGTCTAATCTTCTTACCCATAATCTGTCTGATCGAATGAATGCAGGTTAGAAGTTTATAATGTGAATTATGCAAGACAGCAACAAATTGTGTTGATTCAGTTTTATTCATTGATTTTAGCAGCATGCAGCTGGCCTACAGTGCCACTGTTGATGCTTGACACTGTGTAGCACACAAGAAAATCCATAGAAACTCGTATGTTTCCAAGGAAAGGGGACTTTGAAGAACTCTATCCAATATAAGACACAGTTTAAAATTTTTTACTTGTTTTCACTGCATGCATTGATGCATTTGATTTAGAATAACATGTATTTTCTTCTCCCATCCCTTCTTTTCCATCTAGGCGGACACATTGAAGGAGAGATATCAAAAAATTGGGGACACCAAGCGAGCAACACCAATTGAAGTGCTTTGTGAAAGCTTCCCTGGTCAGTAGAACCAACCATTTCTTTTTGTTTATCATGTTTTTTTCATTTGCTTCTGATCTGAATTCTGTTTTGCTCTCATTTGACAATGTTCTCTTTTGCTACAGAAGAGATGGCCACCTATCTGCGCTATGTAAGGAGGCTGGATTTCTTTGAGAAGCCTGATTATGACTACTTGAGGAAGCTCTTCACTGATCTGTTCGACAGGAATGGCTATGTCTTTGACTATGAGTACGACTGGGTGGGCAAATCACTTGTGAGTGCCTCTTACTGAATCCACTCTGTCTCCCCCTCTGTTTTTGATCAGGTCATCACATCTTATAGCTGCAGTTGCAGTTATTGCTCAGTACAATAATTTGTAATTGGATTATAACTGATTATTTAATAATGTTTTGTTAAGGGAATAAAAACTATTTCCTTCCCCTCTTTGTTTTGACACCACTGTTGTTTCTTTGTGTTTCTTACAGCCCACACCAATAGGCCCTATCCCAAGTGACACGCCCCTGCAGCCCAGCAGCAGAGACAAAGCACAACAGCAGACCAAAAACCAGGTGAGGTCAACAGCATTAAAATACAACAGAAAATACACACCCACCCACAATCTACCTACGGACTGACTGACCAACCAAATGAGCAACCATCCTGTCATTCAAGTTCTTCCGCAAGACTACTCTTGTTGTGTCCAACTTTAAGCAACTTCCTGGTGAAATTGGCTGCTGTTCAGTTCCACTTGACACCTTACTGGTATCCCTTCCTTCTTTGTCAGTAAATAAGACTTTAAGAAGTGATGCCTTAGGAGTGCATTAACTCATGTGCACAGTCACGAAGCAGACTCTGCTGCTCCAGCTGTGAAACATACCACCATTTTTGGCTTCAATTTATTCTTCACACCTTGCCACTCTAAGCTCCAGTCATTGCATGCATGAGTTGAAAATGCAAATTGCATTGTTCACACCAGTAATGACAAACTATATGCTTAGTGTGTGACAAAGTGTAGACTTGATTCCCCCCCCCTTTTTTTATTAGCCTGATATCTGCGTCTCATGGTGTTTAGTTTTAACAGGGTAGTGATAATGATAAATAGTTTTATTATATAAAACCAACAATGAAATTTTGCTGATAGGCAGAAATCAAGGTACAAATCATCATGTTGTCCCAGATGAGTCATTGTTTCCCGCAAAGTGGGAAAGTGCATTAGATTTTATGACTTATTACCATGGACTCTAGCCTCTTTTTACAGCTCTCCATTTAATGTGATTGGCTTAGTAACAATCTGCCACCATTTGGCAGTGTCAAAGCTCCTCTCTCATGACTGTAAAACATGTTACACCCAGTATCGCTGTTATGGATGACAAAGCCTATGTTTAAGCTGAAGTAATGCAAATACAATGCTGTAAAAAGGTTTTTGCCCCCTTGCTGATTTTTTTTTTTTTGCATATTTGTCACACTTAAGTGATTCAGATCATCAAACTAATTTTAATATTACACAAAAATAACATGAGTAAATACAAAAGTTTAGTTTTTAAATGATAATTTTATTTATTAAGGGGAAAATATGTCCAAACCTGCCTGGCCCTGTGTCAAAAAATTATCTTCCATTAAACCTAATAACTGGTTGTGCCACAAAGGCAGCAACAACTGCAATCAAGCGTTTGCTATAACTGGCAATGAGTCTTTCACAGCGCTGTGGAGAAACTATGGCCCACTTTATTTGCAGAATTGTTTTACTTCAGCCACATTGGAGGATTTTCGAACATTAACGTTTGTTTTAGTCATGCCACAGCATCTCAATCAGATTTAAGTCCAGACTTTGACCAGGCAACTCCAAAACCTTCATTTTTTTGTTGAGGCATGCAGAGGTGGACTTGCAGGCGTGTTTCCAATCATTGTCCTCCTTCTTAACCCAACTGCACTTGAGCTTGAGGTCACACACTGATGGCCAGAAATTCCCTTTGGGATTTTCTTTTAGAGAGCAGAATTGATTGTTCCACCAATTATGACAAGTCATCCAGGTCATGAAGCTGCAAAGCAGCCAGACCATCACAAAACCAGCACCATGGTTGACTGTTTATATGATGTTCTTTTTATGAAATGATGTGTTAGTTTTTACGCCAGATGCAACAAGATGCACACCTTCCACAAAGTTTTTCTCTCATCAGTATATTCTCGGGATATTTTCTCCTGGGAACGCTCTTCATTGGTAATTACAGTGGATCTCTGTAGTCTCAAAGCCTTAGAAATGGTTTTGGAACCCTTTCCAGACTGATACATGACAAATACTTTTTCTCATCTGCTACTGAATTTCTTTAGATCATGGCGTGATTTGTTACTCTTTGAGATCTTTTAGCATTTGTCTTTGTCAGACAGCTTCTATTTAGGTGATTTCTTAATTCAACAGGTCTGGCAGTAAGCAGGCCTGGCTGTGGCAAGTGAAATTTAACTCAGCTTTTCAACAAATTTGGTTAATCACACAACATTCATCATTTGGCAAGGGGATTATTACTTTTCACATTGGGCCAGGCAGTTTCTTTTCTCCCTTAATAAATGAAGTCATCATAAAAAAATACATTTTGTATTTACTTGGTTTATATTTGTGTAATGTTCAAATTTGTTTGATGATCTGAATCATTTAGTGTAAGTCATACAGTATGTTTAAAAACATATATATCAGCAAGTGGGTCAAATACTTTTTCACAGCACTGTACCTGGTACCATAGAGAGGTGTCTGTTTTTTATTTAATATTTAGTCATAGCTGAGGTGATCACAGCTGTTTTATTTTACTCCTGCATGACTTTGTTAGTGTGTTGATCTGTGCTTCATAAATTATTGCTCCCCTCTACTCCTCTATTAACATAGTTTGTCCTAACAAGCCTGCTTTTGCTTGGGAGATGTCTTCTATAATTTTTTTTGTTTCTTTTTTTTTATTCACTCCCTGTCCTCCTTGTCCCTCCTCTCCCCACACCTCTGCCTTCACCCCCTTCCCACCACATTGCTTTGCCCTTCACCCCACAACCTTCTTTCCCTGCCCCTCCTTCTTCTCACCACTTCACCACCACCTGCCTCAACCCTTTTTGCTCTTTGCGTCAAGTCGCCTGAGCCCAAAGGAAGTGAGTCTCAGCCCACTCCCGTGACCAATAAGGAGACTCTGGGGTCGCACCTCACGGCTGAGCGGCTGGGGGGCTCTGTTCAGGTACTGCTGCTGCTACTGCTGCTGCTCGAGTGGCTAATGCATGAAGCCACATAGCTTAGTATGTGTCTGACCCCCCCCACTTCTCACATTGACTTCACACTGCCTGACCTGTCAGGTGCCCTGTCTTGACTCTCTCTGTGTCTGCATCTGTGACTGTTTTGACTTTGTGTCAGTGCCCTGCCTGCTTTGTTTGCTCTCACTGCTTCATTAGCCTCATTTGCTAGAGGCTACACACAGGAAGGGCCATGCAAAGGTGATGTCCAGCAGCAATTGTCTTGCAAAACCCCTGAAATGCTGATTACACACATACAAGGCCATTCCACAGCAGCATAAATCAAAAGGCTTCATAGTAAATATGACACAAATCTGCCACCTAGTGTTTGTTTTTAGAACTGCAGCTTTTGAAGGCTTGGTTCACCTTTTTTAGCACATCTGCCTTAGAACAGTATTCACATGACAATAAGTGTGCTTTAATACGCTTTTTTACTTGATGTCATCTGTCCTCTCGTTACACTGCACTATAAACGGAAGGGGGACATAAATTTGATATGTGGGCAATCTGAGGCTTTAGCGCTCTGAAAGATAACATTTTTGTTTAATTAGTCAAGTTACTCCTTTTTTATATTTCCAGGCTTTGTTTTTCATATTCATTAAGTGCTGGCACTTTATGGTAGCTAAACTGCAGAATATATATTTACAGAGATGAGGCACCTTTGTCCCCATTTGTCATCCATCACTTACATTGGATGCTTCCATTCTTTTGGCAGCCAGTATGAACAGGAGGAATAAGTACAACAAGCAAAACCAGTTTGAGTTCATATGGGCACCTGACTTTTGTATAGTCACATGAGAAAATGTGAACCTATCCTTTAAACTTCAACAAAGTTGCTTTAGTAGGGACATTCCAGATTACATTTACCAGCTCTCCTTGTCTGAGAGTGGTGATTCATAGAGATGAGCAAAGTTACATGTTATTGTGGAAATGTTCATTTCCGCCCTGGAATCAGAAAGTGTGTGAGCTCCTCCCTTTTCTACTTGTGCAGGTGATGAGCTCAACAAATGGTGAACTGAACACTGATGACCCCACAGCTGGACACTCCAACGCTCCCATCACTGCTCCCACCGAGGTTGAAGTGGCTGACGAAACCAAGTACGAAACAAAAGCCGCACAGAATCTGTTGTCATGTTCTGTTTAGTGAGAAGGATTAAGAGTTTGAACATTAAGTGTATGAATTTGAAAGGCCAGCAAGTGTAGTACTTATATTTTGTACTTTGTTTTTGACAAGCTGCATGTTGCTAATATTTAATACCCTTATGCCAAAGTGCTGGGCTGACAGGCTTGAAATCTTGATGTGAGTGACATTAAAATTAAACTGGGGAAAAATACATATTTGTATAGAGACTGGAAGCAGGAGGAAACAACTAGCTTGGCTTTGTCTAAAGTTTAAAAGAAAATGTACCCAGTACGAATGTGTCTGATTTCTTTTTCTTTTTCTGAGACTTTGAGTGCTGAATACCCAAGTTATAAGTTCACCAAGTTCAAATTCAGTTATTCATTTGAGCTTCTTGATGAGTCACATGCATTAGACAAATGCCAATACTGTGTAAAGCAGTTCTAAGAATTAGTCCTAAAAAGTAACTAAACACACTTCCTCATTATGAAACTTGTGATTAAAGATTTATTGTCCTTAGCAATGTGAAAATTGCTTAGATAAGTTTCTAATCACGTGATTGGCTCTGCTTTGATGCGCTGTAAACAAAACACAGCTGTTTCCACTATGTACTTTTTGTGTCATATTGTGCCTCCTGCACTCTCTACACAGAGACCCTCCCTCACCGAAATCAAACGGACTATTTGATACGTTCAGGGTTCCAGTGTAGGTCTGAGTGCAGCTTACTGTTTGTTGCTGCAGTGGCACCATCACGAACAGCATTTGGTATCTAGAGGGGCGGGATAGAGTTGTGGATATAGTCTTGAGTTTGTTTTGGGTCTCGGAGGGCCATCTGAAATTAGTAATAGAGCCTTTAAAAATGAACTATTCACAAAAACGTTTACCTTTTTATTTATTTACAGTATCAGTAATTTCATGTCCCTTTGTTTCCCTGCAGGTGCTGTTGCTTCTTCAAAAGGAGAAAGAGGAAAACTCTCCAGAGGCACAAGTGAAAGAAGAGAACGTAGAGAACTTGAAACATTGTGGTCACTGTCAAGTTTTAAATGGAAGCAACTACACAGACCGCCTGTCCCGTTTCTCTTTCCAGTTTCCCCCTCACCCCTGTACCCCTCTCACCTTACTGCCCCTGTCACTCTGTACCTTCCTTCCTCGCGCTCTCTCTTTCTCGTTCTCAGTGCTCCCCAGCTACTGACGAGTTAAAGGAATGTTGCAGTCCTACTGACTCTACAACAGACTCTTGATTCCTTTATCAACGAAAAATAAACATACCTGCATTACAACTGGGGGCTTGAGAAAAAGTAAAAAAGCTATAACAATGAAAACTCAAAAACCGTGGCGTGAATATGAAAAAAAGATACTGTTGAAACAGTTGTTGTATCTAGATTCCATAAAGAACGTGTATTGTTCCAACAGTCAGCTGTTGATCAGGGGGAACCATTCAGGTGGTTTGAGTGAAAGAAATCTGCTCCTTAGGAAACCGTTTAATTTTTTTTCTTTTCTTCATTTGGTGTGTGTTTTGGGATCAAAGTAAAGACAAAAAGGTGAACTATGCTGATGTTAAATCTGAGCGACACAGGAAGCTTTTCATCTATAAAACAGAATTTGGAGGATTTTTATGTATTTTTTTTTCCTCTTTTTGTAATTGAATCCTCAGTTTTTGAAGTCAAATCCCTGCATTGAAAACTTTATTTTTATGTTGTAGTGTATTGGAGTTCAATTTGTTTCCTCACTCTGGCTTTCTTTCTGTCTGTCAACGTGGACTTTGTAGCACAGTCACTGGCCTCAGGTACTGTGGAAGATTGAGAGAAACAGATATTAAGCTCTCCTATTATTATTGCACTTTTGGAAAAGAAGAAAATAATTACAGTGGAAAACTTTTAGGTTTAAAATTAACAATTAAGAAAACAACTTAATAAAGACTGATCTAGGAAGAGTCCTTCACAACGCTTATATCTGAGTTATGGCTGAAAAATGTTGTCGATTTACATGAAAAAAAAGATGTCTTTCAGTTTTTATTTCTTACATCAAAATAATTTACCAGGAAATCATAGTTTGTGCCTTTCTAAGTAAAATGTTTAAAGCTCAAGTGAGTGTCCCGCAATGACATTTTATCTAATCTGTCCCAAATGCTCACTGGATTACTCTGTGTGATTGTGTGTGTGTGTTTGTGTGTGTGTGTCTGTGGTTGCAAATCTGGAGGCTTTTGTAAGTGAACATGTGTTATGACTGTACACATTCTTTGCCCACATTTATAAGCAGTATATATTTTCCTCTGTTCATCCTCTGCTGTGACAATCAACATATTCTCTGCACAGGGGGTGTTTGGTTCAGAGAAAAATCTGGACTGTTTGCATGTGGCGCAGGCCGAAACTGACCTGACACAAAACAACCCAAATCTTTTTGAACCATTATTTCATTTTGTCAGGTGGTCACAGCCAGACAAGCAGCTCAATGAGATTTTCTGGTTTTATACGGTACATCTTGTCCCTTGGCTACTATTTCACATACTGGAACAGAAATGAAACATTTTTACAACTGCATTTAAATTTTTCCCCCCTTGATTGATTTTATGTTATTTTTCCAGAGGTATGTCTGACAGTTTGCAGCTCTGTTTGTGCAGCAGTTTAAATGCCCCCTAGCTATCTTATAGCTCACTTATAGGTCAAGAGATTACACATTTTATGGCCTCGAGTTATTTAAAGGAGCACTCCAGCAATTTTGTTATTTCATTTCTTTTTTTTGGCGCCAATAGCAAACGAGCAATAACAATAGCAGCAGAAACAATCCTGACCTTTAGATCCAATGTGTACAACATCCGACTGATCCGGCTCTGTGGTGGCTGAGGAAGATTATCCACTTCCGTTCTTCATGTCTGCGTTCCCAGTAACCAGAGCATTTCAGTCTCAAATGATCCACTTTGTGCACTGGTATGTGTGCCCCACCCCTTAGACGAAACAGACTGAAACAGACACAAATTGACCATCCTTTTTATTATGTGTTTGTTCTTAGTCTTTTGGTTGATTTTTTTTGTCTCTTTGTGATTGGTTTCAGAAAGTGTATAGTCATGATGTGTCTTTTTGGTCATTTATCAACCAGGGGTGTAAGTTTTTACCCATTTGTGGTTGTGTCTTATTGATTATTTTAGATTCTGTGTAGTCGAGCAAGCTCCGTGACTTTCAAACATGAAATATTAACATTCACATCATACACAGACCCAAGGGGCCTTGTGACTGGGCATACTAGAGGGTAATCCATCCATGTGTTCTGTTTTTGTTGAAGCAGCTTAGGTCTCTAAAGTATGATATTAACTTTCACAATGTATGCAACAGTTTACATTTATTGGCAGATCACAAAAAATTGGTTAAAATGATGCATTTCATTTCTTTTATACTTTTTCATTTCTGCCGTTGTTTGTAGTTGGTGAGCGGCATGATCGGATTAACCTCTAAGAGGGACTCAGGCCCAGCTTACCCCTACTGATGCCCAGATGATGTCATTAGTTAATTAATCTATATTTGACAGAAAATGAGAACTAATTATATTTTAACATTTTCTAGTTGCCATACTCTTCTGTGATTTTAACTGACATCTGCGCAGACAAAACAGTCAACTTGACTGTGTTAACGTGGCCTTCAAGCAGTAGTGATTTACATTTGTCTGTGTTCTGACATTTTATAGACTAAATCATATGACGGTGTCAGAGAAGAAGTTAAGCAAATGTTACTCACTTTGCAACAATGGAAGATGATTTAAATAGTTCTAAAATTAGGTTTGGACATAGACCTCTCCACAAGATCATGACCACAAGGATCTATCATTACTTTACTCTTCAGATTTGGTATTTGTGGTATTTTGGTATTTATCATATAACTTTTACTGTGTTTTAATGGAGTCAGATTCATGATCAAGTTGTTCCCAGTTGCACATTTTAAAAGCCAACAGTCATAACCAAGTTGTTGAGCTCCAGGTAAAATAAAGATCGGTTGCTCAGCACTGAAGGCCCTGCAGCCGGATGCTTTTAGCATTGGACATTTTAGTTTCTAAAAACACAATCCTACATTTCACCTAATGCAACTTCATGTCTTTCAGACGTTTTGAATCTCAGCCCTTAACTGATAAATTGATGGAGTGCCCCTTTATCCACCTCAGTCCGGATCAGCCAGGTCCAGTATGTGGGCTTACAAGTCTATCTGTTGATATGACCTATAATTATGTCACCAGTGGGGTGATGAATGACCATGTGTCATTAAGTGGTAAATTCATATTTAGGTTATTTCCAGCTCAAACAACTGCGCAAATTGTGATGTGGGTTAAGGACAAAACCTTAATCACATCAGACATGAATCCACACACACACACACACACACAAAAATCTGACGCATGATTTTTAAATTTTTTTTTATTTTGAATCACATCTGACACGCGGGTTGGTAAATAACTCGTCCGTCATTAAACGTCTCAAGTTATTAAAGGAAAAATGTAAAAGCGTATTGTGGTAAATTAAAGCGGGTGTGCGTTTGAATAATTCGCCATGTGAGGAGCAGAAAGAGGAACCAACCTGTTTGGTAAAATAATATATGACGAGTTTTAAAGCGACTCATAACCTTGTTCGTTCTTCTATTTTTAACTGCCTCTGGGGCGTCAATAATAGTTGTACAATAACCTAAAGACAAAAATGTGGCGGGTGCGCCGGCGCACTTCGACGCGTGGAGTCCTCGCTGTACCCAAAGCGCTGCTGAAAGCTCAGGTCAGCTTTTGTTGGCGCATAAAACAATTCTACTGAAAGTTAAACCAGTTCAGCTGACCAGCGTGGGGATCCAGCTCGACATAATCCAGTACTAGATGATTTATAATTGTGAGATGACCAGACCCGATCAGACCAGAGTCCCAGTGTGTTTTTGCTTAACGCCTGTTAATGTAACACGATGCATTGTGTGTTTGTAAATATGACAAGGACAGACCTTTAACTGTAAATAAAGGAAGTTTTATCACAGGAGTCACATCAGTCATGGAGCAGTCTGTACCCGCGGCTCGGTCTCTGTCACTGTTCAGGCGCTTGTGTTACGCAGCGGGGCATTTTCTAAACGACCTGTGCGCATCGATGTGGTTCACTTATCTACTGGTCTACCTCCACTCTGTGCTGGGCTTCCGAAGCACCTATGCAGGTGTGCTGCTGCTGATTGGTCAAATAGCGGATGGACTCTGCACACCTCTGATTGGGTACGAGTCCGACAGAACGTCAGGTGTGCTGCAGCACGGCAAGAGAAAATCCTGGCATCTGCTTGGTGAGTATGTGAAAGTGTGTTGATGGAGGCCAACGCCTGGTTGTGTGGTGGAGGATGTAGTACCTCTTCAGTACTATAACAGTACTCCATTGCAGATATAAGACCACCAGGTGGATTTAACGTCATGGCTGAAAGATGTATATTATTGGATTATTATTAATGTTGTACGATGATCTAATGAAGTTTAATGTGCCATATGCTGGTGGTAAGTAATTTAATCTGTACTATTGGAACATATCTCAGGCTTCTGTATGTAATTATAGCAGCTCTCAGATTTAGTTAACTGAAATAGAAAAAGTCAAAATCATTTTATAAACGAAGGATATTATTAAAATATGGCAAATGATCAATAATGCACGATTTATTAAGATTTGCAAAATTATGATGATTATGATGATGACAATAATAATAACGAGAGTAGTTCTGAAACAGTGTAGGACTTAAAAAAGGAAAGTGTTCATGGAGTATCAAAAATAAGAATACTATTATAAAAATAAACAGGGAGACTGTTGCAAACCCTGCGAATAAGAGAGTTGGTATTTCTATATAAATCATAAAAGCACTTCAGAGGCTCCCCTGTTTGATGTACTGCAGGAAAAGCCCCAGCATTTGTCAGTCTTCTCACTGGGCTACATGGTAAATCTCAGTATTGTGTACTGTGCAGCTCCAGCCTAAGTAGGTGTAATCAGCTACTGAGCTCATAGCATCTGTGTGGGATATGCAGAGCATGATATTTTAGCTGATTATAAGTTCACATCAAAGCACTGTACTGGAGGTGCCAGATATAAATGAATTAAAAGCACAATGTCGCTTTTAGAGTTGTTGGAAGTATATATATGTTTTTGTACAATATTTAAATAAATGAACTCAATTATTTTTACCACTGTTGCAACAATATAGATATTTTTATGATGGTGATATATGACAGGCCTTTCCAAAAACACTTTTAACAATATTTTCGAAGATTAAAGAGATTTTCTTTTTTTATTTTTCAGGAACTGTTTGCGTTCTTGTGTCTTTCCCCTTCATTTTCAACCCCTGTCTGGCCTGTAAGGACAACACTCCTCAGTGGGCTCAGATTGTTTACTTCTCTCCGTTCATCATCGTCTTCCAGTTTGGTTGGGCGGCTACACAGATCTCACACCTCTCCCTCATCCCAGAGCTGGTGTCCAGTGAGAGCGCTAAGGTGGAGCTCACCGCATACAGGTGAGATCACAACAGCAGGGACACACAGGATGGGAACATGTCTCATGCTCATGTCAAGTCATGTAAAAAAACAGGTGATTCAGCCTTGTTATAAAGCAAAGTTTGCTCTGTTCTTGTCCATCAAGTTTCCTTCTCTGTATTTTTTCTTTTTTTCTCTTTACACAAAGAAAGTTGTCATAACTTCTTGTAATGCGCTGTACAAACACGTGTCATCAGTTTATACTTTTTGGAGCAACTTGAATATGGAAAATATACTCATAAAGAACAAACAGCCATCAGTCCATGTTTACTTTAAAACTGTTATAAAAACCTGTGTCTTATTTTTAAAATAGTGTGTATTCACTCCTCTTTGTGCAGGTATGCATTCACCGTGATGGCTAACATTACAGTGTACACTGTGGCCTGGATGCTCTTTCACTTCCAGGCTCAGAACAATGTGGATCCCTCAGTCACAGACAATCTGGGCCGGATAGACATCCCTCTGTTCAGGGTAAGTAAAGAGATGAAGAAAAATGTGAGTCGCTAACAAAAGCACAATTTTTTTACCTGAGCTTTCTGTGTCTGTAGACACTGGCCCTCATTATTCTGGGCACTGGGGCATTGTTCTCTCTGATTTTTCATGTCGGCACAAGAGAGGATACTTCGGCCTCTGAGAGAGAAGAGAGAGAGCGTCGGCTGCTCACTCCTTCCCCATCACAGGAGCCTTTGCCTCGTCCTGTATTTCGATGGAAAAGCTGGTTGAAGGAGCCCTCCTTCTACCAGGTGACACCTGAATCTGTGCTGGGTGGTTTTCCACAGATTCACAAATTTTCTCTTCCTCTTCTTGCAGGGAATTCCCTTCAAGTGACATTTTAACTGATATAAATTATATAAACTACCAGCCATCATTGGTTATTAATAAAATTGCATCACCAAACATGATGTGCAATTGGAAGACAGTACTAAATGCTTGCTGATTATAGGTCGAAAACATGGTAATTTCTATGTTTGGCTGATAGTGTAGTTTGCCAGAGCTAAATCACATGTACACTACATCACATTCAGTTTTGTTTGATGTGACATTCAATTAGTGTGTAGTCAAAATTTGGACGTCAAGTTAATGAAAAATGCTGATTTATTAAAGATGGTATATGTTTCTGTTACAGGGTGCTAGATTGCACCTGATCAATCTGCTCCAAAACATATTATTATATCAGATGTAAACAGACAAAAGCTAATACAGACCTCATGTTAATATCAAACATCCTGTCTGTTGCTGAATGTTTACACAAATTACTCTTCTTTACTTCTTTTTCTCATTAAACAATAATGTTCATGTCAGACTGTATTTAACTTAAGTAAAGCCATTGTACACGTTCTCACTGTTATTGTGATGTAATTGAAGAGTTTCTCGTGGCCCCCTTTTAAATTTATTGTTTTAGCATCTGTACCAAAACTCAGGTAACTAGTTAGCAGGGGTAAACAATTTAACCATCCAAATCATATAATTCAAGAATGTTTTAGGAATTTACTAATAAGCTTTTAAGAAATGAGTGGAAACTGATAAAAGCAGTAACGCGCTATGACGTTCAGTTAAAGCTGCAAAATTCCTGAGTAGGGTGGCGAAACATGCCACTGGCCTGCAGTCAAAGAGGAGTGGTGCATTTGGAAGATGAGTTTAAGCTGTATAATACATTATATAAAGTGTCTGTTTAGTATAAAAACTGCCAAATATGTAACTTGGCAGAAACTAAAAATCAGTCAACATGGCTGCAGCTGCTACAAACCTCTACTGTGAGAAAAAATATGAATATACTATTATTTATTTATATTTTTTCACATCAGCATATGTTTTTAATCATATCTCAAATATAACCCTTAGAAACCAAGTTGCACACTGCAGCTTCAAGAAGCTGGTACTTTCTTTTGACTCCAGTTTCCTGTGTTTGCTTCTGAACCAGGTGGCTTTTCTGTACATGTGCACCAGGCTGATAGTCAACTTGTCACAGACCTATATCTCAGTTTACCTCACCAACTCACTGATGTTGCCAAAAGTAAGTCCACACTGTTTGTATCTATACAGTGTCTTCTGTCATGCTTCACTGTAAATATTAATGTCCTGCTTCTCTCCTCAGAACTTCATTGCCATCATACCTCTAGTCATTTATGTCAGCAGCTTTGTGTGCTCTCTGGTCATGAAACCAGCCAGCAAGCGCGTAGGAATCAGCGTGAGTCTTTCAGTTTTCATAGCTTTCACTCAGTTTAGTGCCCAGCTCAGGTTTAACAGTGACAGTCACTGAGACACATGTTTCTGTAGCATATGCAAGTGGTGACCTTCTGGACAAGAGGGAAACTTCTGAGTCATCCAGTCTGTGTCAGCAATGAGTCCAGTAACCCTGGTGCAGCCCTGATGTTATTCAGCAAATAAACACTGTGCTGCTTTAGGCTTTAAAGAAGAAACTGAGCAAGTGATATAGAATTTAATTTCAGTGCTGCAATTTTTTCATGCTGATTTTCTCCCCCAAAATTTTAGTTTAGTTTTGATTGATTGATTAATGCTTTTTCTTGTTATTTTGTAGAGTTATATGATGCAGATGTTACTACAGCTTTTATATATATCAATATCTGTTGTACTGCAAAATTCTAGATGTACATATGTGTTAAATAATAAAAACCTGATTGAGCAAAACATATTTAGGGATATAGACCGGAGCATAGTGGCAATTTGCATCATCTCTGGGTTTACTATCCTACCAGAATGATAATCAGATGTCTTAAAATTCCTCCTCTGTTACATGCAAACCCTCTTTCTTGAAATCCCAGAGAACTGGAACATTATCTTCACTGTGATGAGACTGTACTGGTCACATTTACCTAGAAGCTCAGTGTGGTATAGAGTATATAATATATCAGTTTGATAGGATACAAGGTGTTTGTTTTTGATATATAAATATTATTATACTACTGAATGTCAAGACTGTGGCTTCAATAATAAATTACTTATTAAAAGAAAAGCTGTACTGAAATGAAACGTATGTGTTTATTATCAGGTTACCTATTTGTTTGGCCTGTTCCTGGTGCTTGGCTTTGGCACTTGGGTGTTTCTGGACAAAAACATTGGTGCTAAGAGCGTCTATGGAGCTGCTGTGCTGCTGGGGGCTGGTTCAGCCACAATCCTGGTCATGTCTCTGTCTATGACGGCCAAGCTCATCGGGGAGCAGACGGTAAGTGGACAGAAGCTAAAGTCAGTCTTAAACAGTCTTTGATAGGGAATTGTTGCACAGGGGAATTTAAAGTTTAGGATAGGCCAGATCACATGAATGAAACACGTGTATCAATTTAAGTCTGATATATCTTATAGAACCACAGAGCTCCAATGTTTTCTAACACTGTTAAAAGTACAAATGAGTCACATTTATGAGGCTTGAAATTATATATTTATGACTTGTTTTTAAGGACTTTTGTCCTGAATCATTCATGGAATTTGTTGATAATGAGAAAAATAATGCCCTACAAAGTGGAGTGTCGTGACTGAGTTTACAGTTTCATACTTCGTTTGCCAGAAATAACTTTTTGAAAAATCTATACCAAAATCTTACCAATATAAAAATACAAATGCTGATTTTTTTTTTTTTTAAAGTGTAACTTTGTGGGTACTTTTCAAAACGCTCAAAAGAAATTTTGTCACAAGACAACAACTAACAGCAGCCTTTTTGTTTTCAATGCCACATCAGATTTAGCTGTCCAGCCACTAAAGTTAAGATACATGTGTTTATCTGCATTGAAAATAAAGGTTATTAAACCGTTTGCCCTCATTCTACTGGATCAGAGTCTTTTATAAGATGCATTGGTAAAGCTGTCAGTTGTGAAATTTAGAGGGAGAATTTGTGATGTTGTTGAATAACTTAAAATTTTTACTCATATGGAAGTGAGTAGAATGAAAATGCTGGGTGAGTGTGGAAACAGGGTTGATCATATGTCTTATTCAGAACTTTTCCCGGTAGATTTTACTCCTTTGTGCTTTCTGGCTTGTTTGGCAGCAAAGTGGAGCCTTTGTTTATGGATCAATGAGCCTCACAGACAAGGTGGCCAATGGTGTGGGGGTCATCCTCATCCAGAGCTTACGACCGTGCAGGTGAGTGTCTCAGTCGATGAGCGACTGACACCCAGCTGCCTCCTGCTGCAATTTTGGGGGTTAAAAAACATATCCCTGGCGTCCCCAGAATATGTCTGCAAACTCTCTGCAAACTTTTTTTCATATATATACACATTTACTCAGTCTCTAAAAGCAGTAGTTCTCACCCTGTTTTTGTTTGTGACATGTAAATATGAATCAGTATCTGACCTCTTATAACAAGTTTGCATGTGATTTATTGTTGTTTGGCTTCTTCAACAATTTTCAAGAAGTAAAACTACAGTTTTCCCCCAAAAGAAGTGACTAGTTGAAAAAGAGTATCCTGTTGTCTTCCTGTTTTTTTCCCCTCAAAAACATGTATTTTCTTATGTCAGTATTTATCCAGCTTTACTGCAGACAGCACTGCCCAGTAACGGCAAACACATAACTGCATATTAGGTGAAATCTGACTTGACTCTTTACGCAAGATATTAAAAAACTTAAAGTATAGTGTCGCTGTTTCAGGTTTCATAAAGTCTGTGACAAAGATAAATAATCATAAAATTAAGGATTTATAGATTAGATCCTTGTTGAAAACTGGTGAAACATTGGCAACAAGGAGGGAAGACGCAGTCAGGTTAACATGCCAATAAGTTATTTATCATTACAAAAACAACTACAGCAAGATGGGAGCACATTCAGTTTTTCTGTCTCAGTTTAACAAAGTTTTCCCCTTTTCTCTTGTCTTCTCGTTAACAGCTCAGCGTTGTGCTGCCCGGACTGCGTTTGGTTTTATCGTGACGTCATGGCGACAGTAACTGGGGGTGTTGCCATGGCCGCAACACTTTGCCTGTTCACAATTTTCATCTGGCCCATCGGGATACGCAGAAATTAGGGTTCAAACTCTGCATACACTAATTTCTCATCACTGGCTCAGTCCTGCACACACAGAAAACAGGTGTTCAGACGTGTTGAAGCTCCACATGTGAGAAAATTCATTTATTTTACTCTTTTCTTTTCAATTCCCTCATTGTTGCGCCCGTAAAACCATGCAGCCATCCCACCATCTAGTGTATGAATGTGTAACTACACTGTTTTACTGCTGTAACATGATAACTGCTAACAACTAAAAGCATGATTACAAAAACATCCTCAATAGCAAAGAGTACTCAAAAATAACATATGCACACATTATACATAGCCTATAAAAGATATAGCTTTTTCTAATGAATAAAATGTTTGTTTTCTACTGTTTTCATTGGCTGTGTAATGAAGCCACATGTTTTTGTTTCACTGGCAGCGATTTTGGTCCTCGTCCCAGAAAGTGAACTTGATGACCTTGGAGTTTTGTGTGTTTGAGGCTCCAGGTTTAAGAAGTAATACCCTCCTGACTGTTTTTATTTGTACCACTTGATTTGATCCTAATAACCAAATATTAATGGTTTATACATGTTACTATTACTGTCCTGACTGAAGGGAAAACATCACAGCAGAGATTTACACAGTAGCAAAGCTGAATTTAGTTTGATAATTAATATCATAATGTTGCCTTTTATTTAAACTGTACTTTACCATTGTAGCTCTTTAATTCCTCTGTGGTATGTTTGTTGTCTTTATTTACCGAGTGAAAGTGATCTGTTAAATGACTCTGTAACAAACTGTATATTAAAATATGGCCCTTTTGTTTTTTTACGTAGACATTAGTTCACTGCACTTTAGACTGGAAGAAAACAAAAGTAACACTAAATTGAGTTAAGTCATTTGAACTTACCTCAGTTAAATTCATCCAACATAGTTAAAATAACTGATTAATATTCATTTTGGATAAACTTAACTGACTGAAGTTCAACTTACTTAACTCAATTAAATGTTACCTGCGTTTTTTTTCAGTGTGCGTTTCACCCTTATTAAGGTTTAATTTGTCACATTTTGCGTTGAAAGTTTGCGTTTGGGGCATATGTGAAAATTAGTGTCCCCTCTTATTACACAATTTACAATTTATTTACACAATTCTCTGAGTAAAAACATAAAAATCATCTGATGGGTAGGTTTTAATAGTAGGAAAATACAACCTCAGACAAACAACAACATTTAACGTTTTTCATCATATCATTATTTATTTAATAATAAAAAAATGCCTATTACTGCTTCCATACAGTTTAAGAGGGTAAGTTGTAGCCAGATGTTTCTAATCATCAGCCATTGACTAACTGATCCTCACACATCTATAAAAGCAGATGTTACGGCCGTGCTGGTCTGGACCATTCAGGTGTGTGCTAACACAAGAGGGAAAAGCATAAGCAGTGGTCTTAGAGAAACACTTGTTGGTGCACATCAGTCTGGAAAAGATATAAAACCATTTCCAAACAATTAAGAGTCTGATGTTCTATGGTGAGAAAGATTATTCACAAGTGGAAAACATTCAGGTGAGTTGCCAGGAGTGGATGTCTCAGCTCCAGAGCTGCATGTCAAACCCTTCAGGCCTCACTGACGATGTTAAAGTCCATGATCAGATGATGCTTATAACGTTATGTTATTAATTATTATGTTTTTACATAAAATACTGAGAATTATAAGAGGGGGCACTAACTTTCACACAACTGTTAAGTCATTTTGTATTTTGTGTTAATGTGGACGTTCCTAGCTCAGCTTGTGAGGAACACTTGCTGATAAATGCGTTTGAATCGGTGAAACAGCAAAATAAATACAAACCGTAACACAGAGTATAGTTAAACAAAACAAAAAAACAACAAAGTGAAAACTAAAAAATAAATAAATCAGGAATTTATCAAAGATGAGAGATCGCCTCTGAAAAGCAAACACATTAGGACATATGGGTCATGTTGTATCTATAACAAAAGAGTAAAACATTCATTTATATGTAACTATGATATCGGCACTAGTGTATGAGCAATGAAGGAATTTAACAAATATTCTAAGATACTGTACACGACTGTTCGCCCAAACATTTTAGTGTAATGTTAGGTGAAACCAATATATTCATTATTATGTAAATGTTAAACTTTATGTAATGTACAGTTTTAATTTTCATTATTAAAATGTATCATCAGCAGATGTTGTGAAGGTAGCATTTATTTTAATATCAGATATTGGTATAGTGAACTTTTGTGAAGCATTAAGCAGTGAAGTACTCTCATCTTTGAGTTAAAAAAAGTATTTTCCCTTCACAGTGCAGAAATACTCTGTTTCAAGTAAAAGTCCTGTGGTCACAACAGTATAAAAGTAAAAACTAAAATAATAACAAATATATAATATCAAAGGTAAATGCAGAATGACTCATTTTCTGATTAATTCATGTCATATGATTTGGTTATAGGTATAATCATGATTAATGCATTAAGTGTACATCCATTTAATGTTGCAGCTAGTAAAAGTGGAGCTACTTTTAACAACTGCATACATACTGCTGAGCTACTAGTGAGTACTTTGAATTTTTTATTCTAAATGAAAACCTATAAAGCAACTACAGCTGTTATGTGCTGTACATGTTGTTGGGTAAATACCGTAAGGTATTATAAAATAAAAATAAGTTAAGTTGTACTTAATGACAGTAACTACAGTAATCCTCTTGTTACTTTCTGCCAGTGGTTTTAAGAATCGGCTCTGTTATTCAGTCGGTATCTTTTTTAAGTTTTGTTTTTCAAAAATTACATTTATGTTATGAATCCAACTGTTTAAAAAAATCAGCTCAAAATGTTTCACCCTTTTCTCCTTAAATGTTTGTGTTGTAAATAATAAAAACTTCACCAGTAGTTCAAGATTTTTAGGAGCACAATTTTATGCTCTAGAATAATTTACTATATCATAATGTAGAAAAACTCTGTTACGAGTAAATGTCTTGCATTTATTATGGCACTTTGTAAAAAGTAAGTAAGTTTACAAAAGTAAAAGTACTTTGTTGCACCAATCAATATGATATTGTTTGATTGGAATTATTGATGCATGAATGAATAAACACTGGAGAGTATTTCAACCAGTATGTGCAGGAGGTTGATCCATAATAACACAGTGCATCATAACTGGTTAGCTGATTATATTTAGCATTTAAAAATGTAGTGAAGGAAAAAATATATGTTCACTTTAATTGTAGTGTACACATAAAGTTGAAATACTTAAAATTGTAGTTAAGTGGAGTACTGGAGTAATACACTGTGTTTTATTACATATTATTCAGCAGAGACCTTTAACTGTGATGGAACTATATTGTCTGGCGGAATGATGACCGTCATAGTCATCGTTTATTCTTTAGACTTTTTTTATTGCTTGGGTGTAATTGAGCTGCGGGGCTGCAGTAAACCGCAGAAAGTCCGACCTCTGGCGGGGGCAGCGCGGCGGTGTGTGCGGTGCAGACAGGCGGGACAAAGCACTTGTTCAGAGGCATTTGTCTGTGAGGAGACCGTTGTCTCTGTCTCTGCCTGGGACAGGAGCTCAGAGCGGAGTCACGGCTTTTTAAAGATAAGAAGTTCAGTTCAGTTAATTCAGACACTTTACGTCTCTTACGCGCGAATTATTTTTCTTTAGCAGTTGTTAAACTTTCAGTGGAAACAAAGTCTTGCAAGGAAACAAGGACCGAGGGAGTTTTTGTCGCGCTTCACCGATCCTCAGGTAAGAGTAAGATGGACACAAGTGATTTTCTTTTGCATTATGTGAAGTTATTTTACTGGAACAAACCATCAGGAGTGTGTTAAGGAAGGTGTAGCCAATCGGTGCTGTCATTTCCTCAATATTCGAGTTCTTAAGCGCAGATTTGTAACTTCGACAGGTGGGATCCCTCATCTTGTTTTCGCCATTTACTACCATCAATGAGTTTCTGTTCGTCAGTGATCATACCTGAATCTGCTTTGAGAAACCTCGCCGAGACAAACCATTCAAACCACCGCCATGTGTGCAACATGTTCACTGAAATACAATGTAACGCGACAAATTGATGTTTGAAGTGAAAACGCACCAAAGAGAAGCTCCACAGCAGCGCCGCAGGTTCGAAACCCGCAGGTCACAGTGATGGTTGTTCTTTTGTTACCACGGGAAAAGCAGTTTAGTAGCTTACAGATTATGCATGTGGGGCACCTGTATGGACTGAATGTTACACCCAGTGACCAGTTTATTAGGTACAGTTGGGACAAACAAACGCAGGCTGTAGGACAACAGCCCTGCTGTAAATCCTGTCTCCATGAAGGTCACAATGCTCTGCTTTAGTGGGTGTGTTTAATTTGATTGCACCTGAGTTTACAGGTGTTTTCTCACTCTTAAACTCTGTAATGATCATTTAACAATCTCTTAAACATGCTGTCTATGACATATCAAACAATAGTGATTCCTACTTTCAGTGATATTAGTTTACTATTATGCACAAGTATGAAAAACAGCAAATACTCACAGTTAGTGATCTCAAATCCACTTTACTTGGCACTAAAAGTCACTAAAATGAGGTTGAATAAACATTTCTCTAAATACTCTCAGTTTTGTATTTGAGTCCACTGTTTTTAGATGCTGTACTGTAGGTTCACCCAAAACTGCTGCAATATCAACGTGTGCTTTTTTTATGATCTGGGAGATTTTGCAGTGGGTTGTTTTTGCGACCAGGAAGTCTTGGCTGACTCCTGCCTACACTGGGCAGGGGCCTAATTGTTTTTGACAGATGTGAGACATGTGACTGTACAACTGGAATTCCTTTATCAGCAGCAGATGATAGAGTCTCTGTGTTGTATCGTGGAGTTCAGGCTGCGGCTGGTGGGTGTCTGACCTGACCTGACTGACTGACTGCATGGAAATTAGATTTGTGAGCCAGTTTTAGACAAACACCACTCTACTACTACTACTACTACAGCTACTACTACTACTACTATGGCCTCTGCTACTTCTACAGTGAATGCTATGAATAAATGTCCTTAATAAGTTTAAATTAAAGTGAGAATCCACAGTCAGTGCGAGCCAAGACACAAGCACATTATTATGTGTTTATAAGGATTATTTATCATTAATTAATCTGTTAGTTATCAACATAATGTAAATATATAGTGTAATTACCCAATTTAATGCTGACAGGTGTCTAGACTTGTCTGACTAACAGCCTGAAACCCAAAGCAACAAATTTCTCAATTTGAGAAGCAGGAGACATCAAATACATAGGAAATCCGTAATAATCGTCATACAACTGATCTAAACTATTATTGTGGCTGTTCCCCTGACAAATACATGTGATTTCTGCCCCCGTTATGTTTGTAACACTGTTAGGCTAAACTTTATTACATTAAACTCCCTTCATTAGTACAATGTTCTGAGACCAAACTGTCTTGTTGACAGATGTACACATCAATTCTCCTGTGCATGCAGAAGAGCAAGTTTAGGCTCAAAATATCACGTCACACTTTAGCAGAATGAAGTAGAAACTTTGAATAGGAGCATTTACCAGAGCTGTTGGTGGTTTGTGCCTTCTAGGTGCAGTTTCACTGTTGGGAAGAGCTTGGACCTTAGATTACTTCCTGCCAGTCAACAATATAATCAAACCCTGCAGTAGCAGATGCATCTAAAGACTATGTAATTTACAGCACAGCGTGTTGACCAACAATAAAGGACACCTGATACCACTGTACACACCCATCCACCTGTCCTCGTCTCTCCCTACCTCTTTCCCATCTCCCTCCACTCAAGAGCAGCACAGAGGAACCCTTGTTTGATCCTCCCTGGACAGTGCCCCAATTTTCTTGCCTTTTTTTTTTTTTTAACCCTGACTCCATGGCAACACTGTTCCCGTGACGAGCAGCCTTGACGTTTGCTCCCAAAACAAAGCGTTTGGAGTTAGTTATGGAGGGAGGAAGAGGAGGGGGACAGGGGAATTGTGAGGGGGTTGAAGGATATGGAGGAATAAAAGAGGGAATAATGGGAAGGTGTCTGGGATGGAGGCTCTGAGGCGAGACCCCTTCTGTTGTAAGTGCCAGAGTCCCATAAAGACAAGAGTTATTGCACAGCACTGTTCTGTCTGTGGGCAGTGCCAGAGACGGTCTAAACCTCTTTGCCACCGCCTCGCTCACCATCCCACCAAGCAGAGGAACAAAATGTAGATGAAAAGTATTTTCTCTTTTAAAATCAGAACTGTGGCGCCAGAGTTCATAACTTTTTTACTAGAAATATGCCCCAAATCTTCCTAATGTGGAGAAGTGCTCTTAAAGCCTGAGGACATTCTTTGAACAGCACAGCCAGCAGTACAGAATTATTTGCTTTTATTTTTTGAGTGAGGCTCACTGTTGTAACCAATCAGAGGATTTCACTTCTTTCTGTTTGATTAGTAAGTTCTGCAGCATTATCATGGCCGGCTGCACCAGAGTAGAGTGAACTTTAATGCTAGCGCTAGCTTAAGTTGCATATTATAGCTAAATCTAAAGCTGCATTGAACAGTGATCTTCAATGATAAAGCTGGATGAAAATGTTCTGGCTTATCCCATGCTGTAGTGGATCATGGTCGGCACATAGATTTTGCACAGGTTTTACACTAGACACAACCATGTCCAGTTTGTGGACATGTTTTGACCAAACAACAAAACAAGTCAATGAAGTCAAGACAAGAAAATATAATCCAGAAAAGCAAACTTACTTACTTTGTGGAAGCTGAAATGTTTTTCAGACAACGTAAAAGAGGCACTTTTGTTCTGCTGTTTGTAAAACTGACTCAGATATGAAGGCAGCCCATTCCCTGCAAGGCTTCATGCAGAAGAATGGGCATTGTTAAGTCGTATAGCCTAGTGTACACTGTGGCCTTGGATATCTCTCTGTAAGATTTGTACCAGAAAGAAAACAAAAATTGTAGCTGCAGGGGGAATGTGAAACCTCACTGGACATGTGTGGGGGCTGGAGAGAGACTCCTACAGCTTGTGAAGAGGCAAAAAGGGAAGTATTGTTGTGTGACTGTGCTCTCTATCCTGGTGCCGACATCTCCACACTGATTCTGACTACTCTTTCAGATACCTCGTAGCTAGTATAACTTCTCTAATATTTACTTTTCAAACTGTAAATGTCATCATCATGATGTAGTTCATGAAGTGTTTAAAACCTATATTTCAGGGGTAGGTAACCCTGGTCCTGCTTGTTTTCCAACTAGCCCTGCCTTTACAGCTCCTGATTGGCTGAACACACCAGATCCAGGTAATCAACAGTGGGAAAGGAAGGGATAGCTGGAAAACAAACAGGTCTGTGACTCTCTAGGACCAGGTTTGCCCACCCCTGCTCTAATTCCAGTGAAACCTAATAAACCTAATTTAACCTGACACACAGAGAGAGAATTGCACAAACAACTCTAACCCGTACAGTCATAAATCACACTACCAGTGGTAAAACATTTACACCTTTCCCATATCTCTCCACGAAGCATTACTCATGTCAGTGTTGCTCGAAAACAAAGCTGCAAAGCTCTTCCCACATTTGTGCAGTACACTTAGCTCTCTCGATAGCGGACAAACTCTTTTTGTTTCTGTTTACAGTTTCAGCGATGTTTGACAAACAGCATTACGACAGTCCGCCTGTCTACAGTCCTCCTTTCATCCCACCTTCCAACAACGGCTTTGGCCCCGCAGGCAGCTTCCATGGCCCTCAGAGTGATTACAACGCATACCCTCCACCGCCAGGATCTTACTACATCGAGGACAAGCCGCAGCACTTCTACAAGTTGCTGTCGCCTCCAGGGATCGTCAAGGTTATGATGGGTGTAGTGATTGTGCTGTGTGTGGCGATATTTGCCTGTGTGGCCTCCACCCTTATGTGGGACATGCAGTACGGATATGGACAGGGCTACTATGGTTCTGGGGTGGGCTATGGCAGTGGATACCTTGGAGGCAGCTATGGCTCAGGATATGGTGGTTATGGAGGTTATGGCTACGGCAACTATTACGGGTCCTACGTCTCGCCTTACTCGGCCAAAACCGCCATGATTGCTATGGCGGCCATTAACTTCATAGGATCGCTGGCATTCTTCATCGCCAGCTTCTCTAAATCCAACACAGTCCACAGCAGGAAGTTCTTTCTGGCCGTCCTGATAGCCAGCATCATCATGGCTATCCTGCAGGTAAATCTCACTCAGATTTCGGTTTTCATTATTTATTTGAATATTCTCCATTGTAGAGTCTTCTTGTGAGAATGGAGATTGAGTATTACACTGGAAGCCAAGTTTCAGTGTTAACTGATGTCACTTTCCAGTTGTAGTTATCAGGGTGTTTTGTTGTAATCTAATAATAAGATATGACAAAGGTAAAATGGTGATTAATTTATTATTGGCACAAAGATTTCCCAACAGGGGATTTAAAGTACAGAGAACACAGTTGCCTGCATGGAGCACACAGATAGTGATCTGCAGATGCAGGCTAATGACCAACCTCGTCAAAGATGTTTCCTTTTGACGACAAAAGTACGTATACCGTATACTTCTTCTTGTCTATGTTCATATTAGACAACCACAGCGTGTCCTGGCCACATATGTTTAGATTACACCCAAAAAAATATACAGAAAATGTAAATTACTACACAAGATGTTTTGTCTCCTCTAATAAGCTCCAGAAGCCCAACATACAAGAAGACACGTGCTGTGAAAAAAGAAAAATGATAAACTAGTTAAAGGAGATTCAGATGGAGACAATGTAATTCATTGTTCAAGGAGACAAACATTTATTAAATATTAATTTTAGCATCAACTAAATCACACATAGCACGTAGATTTAGATTTAGAGTGCGTCTTTATATATGTTTTACATTATTTCAGATAATATGTGTGTAAAATGATCCTACATTTGCAGTATTACATGTTTCTGCTGAAGCGTTTTACAATACTGTATAATATTTGGAAGTTCCCATCCCACATACCAACTAAAACTCAAAACTGCGTCTCTGCTATGAACGGTATGAAAATATGCTTGTTTTCAAAAACTCTTAATGCCAGAAATATCTGGCGCAAGACTTTGTGTACACAGTATAACTCCGATCAGATCAACATGTTGCTACAACTGTAGTACTTTCTGAGATGGTACTGCAGCAGACATTGCAAGTAAGATCTGGGTAAACTCACTGTATATGAAAAGGAAGCAAGCTGGTATTTTGTTTGTTCGTGAGGGTAAACAAGTCAGGAAGTATACAATTTATAACAGACGTGATGTGGGGCAGCGAAAGGCACAGACAGACTGACAAATGAGAGTAGATTTAGGAAAACCACTTATAGCCCCTCGGGGGATAGCTGCACTAATCTTTGTGTAGATCTACTATGCATCTGCGTGTGAGAGGAAGAAGCTTCAGTTAGCCACATATGCAGAGGGGTGGGAGAACTGTAGACCACAAAGTGGAGATTGGTTATAAGGGATGATTAGTTTTGCCCTAAAGCAGGCAGTGAAAACATGGCTTGGTACTCTGGTATTAATCACACATCTCTCTCTCATTTTGAGATGTTCAAAATGCTGCCGCTTGCCTCCTTGCTTTTTGTGAGCAACAAACTTTGTCTACATAACCACAGATCTGGCCTCTCTCCATTAGCTTCCAGTTTGTTTTCAATTTGATTTTTAGTTGTTGATCTTTGTTTTTAAGGCTTTGTTGGACTGACACTCACTTACCTCAGTGAACTGCTGCAGTGCACTGAAAATCAAAATCACTCAAGTCATCGACTCAGTTTCTTCAGGTTTCAAGGGCCAAATACAAATGCTGGTGTGATCTTGTTTTTGTTCCTAAATTATAATTTACCTGTGAATGTTTGAGCAGCCTGAGAGTTGTAGCGTGTTGGTGGCTGCTGATATGGGAGTGAATGTAGTGTGTTATTGAGGGTTATGTTGTTGCCAAGCACTTATCTGTTGCTTGGACCAGCCTTGTTAAAGGCAGCTTTAAAGTGTGTTAAGTCCATTTGAAGATAAGCTAGGTTAGGGCTGGAGAAAGGTGTTATGTGTCATGGGCGCTGAAAGATTTATGATGACACAACTGACACCCATTGTGGGGCCAAGTGACAGATCATTGAACAGAAACACTTCCAAAATAATGTTCACACAATGTTTGGCTAAATTTATTGTGCATTGATATACTGTACACTCAGGCTCTTGATGCAAATTCTAACCTGTTTAGTTTTTAGAGTTTATAGATGTTTAATATGGAAAGTAAGTAAATTTACGCATGTTGGCTGCAGAAGATAAAATAAAAGCTTTTAACTTCATGTGTTGAACAGGACATTCAGTAAATCACTGGGATGATATGACTGTGGCTGAATGTCTGTCTTCACGTAATCTCACAGTTCTGTCTAGTCAGATTTGAACTGAACACTGATGAGCACTATGTCTTTTTCAGCTGGATGTTATAAATGCAAATATGAATCTGACTGTCAATGTACTAATTGTAATTGTATTTTTAGGGCATTATAAGCATTGTCTACATTGTTGGGGTGAACCCAATGGCTCAAAGCTCCTCCAGTATGATGTACAACCCGATGCTTATGATGTGCCAGAGCCTTTACCAGACCAGCTACTCGCAGGCGGGAGGTGTGGGGGGCTTCCCCATATACAACCAGTATCTCTACCATTACTGCTTTGTGGACCCACAGGAGGTTTGTAGCTTTTCTTTTAGATATTGTGTAGATATGAAGGTCTGAGTTAGTTCATTCTACAGGAACAACTAGAGCATTATCGACTGGGCTACTGTTGGAAATGCATTTTTTCTATTACGTTTTTTATGTTGTGTGAGCTGTAAAGGCCACAAAATATATTTTCTTTTAGATAACAGGATGTGAAGAGCTTTAGATACAGTACTTTGAGGAACAAGTTCTCTATTAATTCATAATTGATTAGTTTAGCGAACCCAAATATCAAAACCCAAATATATTAAATGTACAGTGATGCTAACCTGCTAAGTGAGTAGAACTGTTTAGAAGCAGAAGAAAGAAAAGATTACTAGTTTTGCATATTTAATTAGTTCAAATCAAACCATTTATTAGTTATTAGTCTGACTATCTGATTAATTGTTTCATCACCCAAGTTGCTGCTTTTTTCACTTTTTGTCATTGTTCTTTGTGAAAACTTAATGTATTAAAGTGTTACTAATGTGGAAAAAGTAAAAAATAAAATTGTATGTATTCACACTTTTTGCAATAGAACTGTCACACTCCCATACCTCTAGTCCTGTACTGTTTTGTATCTGTTGTAATGTAGGATTTGTTACATTTGATACATTTCAGGTACAATGTGGCTCATATTGTGCTATATTTCTTGTGATGTCAGATATATAATTGTCTTCTGCCGGGATAAATCATTTTAGTGCTTATATTCCAAAAAAACTTTTCCAAATTTAATCTTCATGTTTTTCATGCTTTTTTAAGGGAATTGCCATGGTGTGTGGATTCCTCATTGTCATCGTGTTGGGTGTTGCAGCTTTCTTTGCACAAAAAACTAGAGGGAAGATCTGGCGCTATGGGAAACCAAACATCTACTGGGAAGAGCCTCTCGTCGGAGCGAAGGCTTCAGAGGGCAGAGATGTAGAGGAATGGGTAAGACATGATAGTCCACACTGTTTAATAAGACTGGGTTTACATGGGATTTAAAAAGAAAAAAAAATCTAATTTTAACCCAAACTGACCTAGAGTTGTCATATGCACAGCTTGCAGTCAAATGAACAGGGTCACTGAAAGTTTAAATCCAGCCTAAGTAAGGTTGATGGAACACAGTGTTCACCAACAGATGATAAAACAAACAGCTACAGTGTTTTTATTTTCTGGAAGGAAGGTTCAGCCAACAGATATGACTGACATATGCTTTCGATTGACATACGCGTGTCTGCTTTTCACGTGGCAAATTAGCTTCCACCCATTTTTACAATACAAAGCAGGTAGGTAGCTACAGTAGGTCATCAGCCATGCAGTCATCCCACCTAAGTAGCCATCAGTTGTAAAGAGGTTTGATGATTGTGGTGATGCAGATGCAGTAAACAGTCGAGCCGAGACCTGCGCATTCCTGAGGCTGCTTTGTCACTTGTGCTATTTTTACTTTGCTGTATGTCCGGATAGACTTTGTAGTGTTTGTAGTGAACTCGTGTATGTCTCTGAAAAAAGTGTTCATCATGTGTCTTAATGGGCTGAAAGTCCAAAAGGATAATCATATATAGGGTTTTATCAGTTTACAGGATACAACCGGTAAATCGTTCCACTGCAGTAGGAGTGTTTCCTCTGACTGAGTGACTTTGTTCAGGGTCAGGGCTGATAGCGGTCAGAGCTGATAGCAGTCAGTGGCTGTTTGCTCATGCTCTACTACCTGGTTTCACTCTGGGTAATCATTAGCTACCTGAGAAGATAGGCAGGCAGGTGGTTTCTAGAAAGCCTGCCTTTATGTTTTTAGATACCAACAACATGCTAGTCATATGGGACTGCTGTGTGAGAAAGGAGTTGATTATTGACTTGACCTGCCACTTCTCAAATGATGCTTCTAACAATGAGTTAACATCAAAAGCTGAGGTTTGGCATTAAATTGACGATCATAAACAAGAACAACAGAGTAGACTGACAGTAGGTGAACAAGGTTTGTCAGCCCAGAATATCTGTATGCTTTTTGTGAGCAACTTTTCACTGTTTTATCTCTTGAACTAAATAGAATATTAGAGTATTTCTGTGTGCCACAGTACAGAGTCCCAATAAATGCTCCCTAACACCTAGTTTTATTATTCACTGTTGGTTCAAATATTGTGCAAAACAGTGTCAAAAACACAATCAGACAAATATCATCTGCAACTGAAATAAATACAAATAATAGAAATCTGTGTAAAAGAAAATCAGAGTTCAAAACAATTATTAACTCAAAGTAAATACTGCTAGTCTACCCAGCCCCCCTTCTATCTAAACATGTTTAATGCTAGTTTAGACCTAAATTGTAATGAACATCATAAATTAATCTTAATAATGGATCAAATGCTAAGCCGACCTCCACATGCATTCATAGGCATGTACTGCTTTATGTAATACAATTTGTGCAGTCCTGTACACACTTTGTACAGGACTCAGATTTGTCATTGAAGGTTGCAGAAAAGAGCTGTGAGTCACAGTTTATGTCTTGAACTGACTGAGGCGAGACGCACCAGACAGACATGATGTTTGCTAGTGAGCTGTTTGTTTTTGAGAATGATTGTCTTTGGGTAAGACAGGGCAACATGCACACTGAGGCAGAGCAACGCAGATGAGATGAGCCCAGAGTGAATCCTGTGAGTAGCACTTGTGTCTAATAATGGAGACATGCTAGCTGATGTCATCAGACCTACTCTAGGTACGTTTACTGTGCTGCTGCTTTAAGAAACATAACAAACGGTGGCTTTTTGCCTTTAAATACAACTGGAGAAAAGACAAAGATGATTGTTTAGTGCTATAAAGGTTAAAGGAAAAAGGCGCTTCAAAGGAAGGTGAAGGTGATTATTTATCCAAAGATAAAAATCTGTTGTACTTAGGTTGTGTACTTGTTAGACTGAAGACTGTGTTTTTATATATATATATATTTTTTTTTACATCATATGGGCTCTTAATTTCTTAATTTGTTGCTGCACCATGTGAATTCTGCACCTGAACCATAAAGTGAGGCATTAGGGTTGTTGTTGCTGTTGTTGTCCTGTAACACAAAGCCTAAGACTGCGGTTGTTTTGAGACTGGACCCATCTCTGTGTCTGAGCTCGGGGAAGCCTGGCTCGCTCTGATGACCTCACACACTGGGCTCATTCAGCTCAGCTCGGGGGTCTGCATTGTGTCTGCTGCATGAAGTCATCGGAGGCAGTTTCTGTTGGGCTGTCTGTGCTGAGGTGCTGCACAGATGGAGAGTGGAAGCATGTTGAGCTGGTTTCATATACATGAAGTATAAGTGAATGTAGTACATGGCTGTACAGAGCATAAAAGAATAAATTAGAAGATTAAATATAATATTAAGAAAATAAATGTTGGTGAACCATGGATAGTTACTTTTTCCAACTGGCATCTCTGGTCAGTTTGTTGTTTAATACTACATATTGTAGTATTACTACTACTTGGTAAATACGGTTGAACTGAGGCAGTTAAATCCACTTAAAATGCTGTTAACTCTTTACAAGAAAGAGGCAGAATGTAGAAATTCAGACCACCTATTCAGTGAAAAATAATTAGTTTCAGAAATTCAGTATAAGAACAATTAACTGTAGTTTCATTGTATTTTCACTATAACCAGCCTTCTATAGCTATTACAGCTCAGTCTAAGTTGTTGTGAAAGAAAGTTGGACAGAAATGCACTAGTATCTTCAGTGATGCAAATGCCTGCACTAATCAGTGTTTTTTGTTCTTCAAGCAGACATTTCACAGTGCATATCTCAATCTTTGCTTCTCACTGTAATATCTATTCACCTTTTCTTTTCCATCATCTCTACTTTCTTGCTGCCCTTTTTTTTATCCCACATTCACTTTTTGCTCACTTCTCTCTTCCTTCTTGCTTTTCTACTTCCCTTAATTGTTATGTGTCTCATGAGCATACATCGTTCTGTCTCCAGATCTCTCTTCTTGCTTTGCTTCAGCAGGTTCAGGACACTCAGACACTCTTACATACTGTGCTCATAGCCCGGCAGCTGCTGAGAGGGCTTTGTTTAGATTCTTACATGAATTGCACTCTTCAAATGGGATTCTCCTGGAGCTATAAGAAGTGCAGCTGCCCCCTAACCAAGCACTCCACCCACCGTGATTATTGTTTTTTGAGGGCTAGGCTGATATTCGGCTGTGAGGAATTTCATAGCTTGCTTGTTGATGCACCACCCAAAAAAGGCAGGGGGCAGTTTGTGAGGATTCATGTAGTTGGGAAACAGTAAATTCTAAATTTTAAAATGTCTGTCAGGATTGGTGCAGAGATACTTTCTAGACAAATAAAGTACATATTTCTGCTTCCTTTCGCAGATGTCAAAACCCTGCATGTCAATCATATTCTGGTCATTTTTATTTACTGCAGTGTTGCTGTTTTTTGGAAATATCACCCTTACCATTATCATTTTTTGTTTTTATGTGTACCTTTACAAAAAGTATTCTTAGTTTATCTTATTATAGTATAGTAAATATACTTATATCTATGTACTTCTAGATATAATAATACTATTTTAATAGTTTGGGTAAATTGGTCCAATTTTTAGTTCATAAAAGTACACTGCAAATATACTACAAATAACCTTCAGTATATACTTTTACTTTACTAGTGATGTAATAGCAGTATACCTTCTAGATGACCAAAATATTCTCTTGTGAATATGTGAATTTTATCCTTAAATTATTAAAATGCACTTCTGAATATTAGTTAATCGTTTCCATGGAGCATGAATTCCTACCATGTTGATGAACTGAAGCACAGCTGTGTTAATCATCACAGCTGTCTAATTATGCAAATAATACTCTCTGATGTTACTGAGAGGCAGCTCCTACTGACTCACCCTTCTTACTAACGGTTATAAGTTTATAACTCAACTCTTAATTACCGACCATACTTAGTCTGTTTAAAAAGCAAAACACAATGTCACACAACAGTTAAATTATTAATTTATAACTTTAATAGTTTGTTTGTTTATAAAGTGAAACTACTGAAATGCATGCTGGGTATTTCTATATGCTTGCCAGTATACTTAAGTATAACTACAAGTATACTTCAAGTATACTTCGACTTTTCTGTATACTTGTCAGTTTACAGCAAGTACACTTAAATACTACTTTGTCTAGTATACCTCTGATGAGTACATAAAAAGTAAAAGTATACTTGTTTTTTTTAAAGAAGTATACTAGTAGTATACCTATATGTTTCTTTTTTAAGTGTATCTATACAATAAATAAGTTTAGTCCTAAAGTTTTCTTTGTTGTGTTTTCAAGGACCTCATCTTTTCTTTGTGCTGCTAGACTTTCTTCTAACATTAACCATTTATCCCTTGAGGTAGCAAAGAAAACACTTGTTTGAAGTTTAGATGCAACTGGTCTGTGTGGAGGTTTATCTAATGGTTAAAAAAGCACTGGAGGAAACACCGACCACCTCTGAAAGCTTCATTGTGAAGAATTCCCTAATATTTTGCATCACAGGAAAGACATGTAAAAACAGAGAGAGGCAACATAACAGACACCGTTTCCTTTTTTTGTCAAGAAAGTAAGCATCCGTTCCAGGTGTTCATAAAGACATTGTAGCTGTGGAGTGAAAGCAAAGCGGAATTTATGAATCATTGTCTCATCATTATGTTTATGTATTATGTAACTTACAACAGGTTTTGGTTGGGTTGCTGTTGTTTTACAATTAATGATCCTTTGTTTTCATTGTCTTGACCTTTTCGAGCACTAACCCACGTTTTATTCAAGAGCTGCACTGTGCCGTCCAATTTCATGCCTCAGTGCTCTCTTGCATTTTAAGCTCTGATTTCCAGACTATTTTGCTTTGACAGAAAAATAATCATTACTTTAACAGGATGTCACTCTGAGAATGTGCTCGTGGTGGGTCCTGCTCTTTGTGAGTGTTTTAGTTGTTTGAGACTGTTCCTGTTGTTTTTTCCTGCCCACTGTAGGTGAACAATGTGGAGGAAGGCCGCAGTGTTCAGGACGCCCCTACACTGCTGGTGTCAGAGAAGGGAGGTGGGCTGCTCAACGCCTCAGCCAACAGTGTCATCTCCTACTCGCCAGTCAAAGTGGACAGCAGCTCGTATTTTGGAAACAGCTACGACAGCAAAAAGTGGGTGACCCCGTTTGCTACATAGCTTTATTTGGTTGGCAAGCAGTTATT
Source organism: Helostoma temminkii (assembly GCA_900302695.1). NCBI lineage: Eukaryota > Metazoa > Chordata > Actinopteri > Anabantiformes > Helostomatidae > Helostoma > Helostoma temminkii. The sequence continues at coordinate 230,856 of OMLM01012079.1, forward strand.
GTCTACGGCTGTTCAAGCATTTGCTGTATATTCATTCACATTTCCATTTACTCCATATTGAAACATGTTACGTGTGGAGTTAATGTTCCACTTTTCCCAAAGTCTTGTCACAAATATTTCCATTCACTGTCAGCAAGTAGATATATTTTCCACCTCATGAAGCACATTTTGAAAAAGTAGTATACTTAAAGTTTATTTTATTAAGTATACTTAAGTATACTTCAAGTATAGTAAGTATACTCCTATGTACTTTAGTATACTTACTAGTATACTATTTTAATACTTCTTGGGACTAAATTGGCCCACTTTTTAGTTTACCTCTGATAAGTACATACAAAGTACACAGAAAGTATACTTGCTTATTTTTAGTTTAAAAGCAGTATACTAATAGTATACTTGAATGTACTTCCTAAGGGATACTGTTGAGTTCCAGATGAGTCATCAAAACAGTTTTTAATATTCAGTACAAATACACAAAAACAAATCTAGTTTCAACAGTCTGTTCTGTTCAAATCTGTTCACATTAAATCAAACACGCCGCACAAACAATCAAACTACAAACATGTGACTCACAAACAATATCTAATCATTTCTGTTTTAAACCCTGCGAAAACATATTGCCCTGCCCACAAAACAAGCTCAAGCTGTGTGACCTTTGAGCTCTTGTTGGATTAACTATCCCTTCATTTTTGCCTTCTGTTTATTGAATTCTGAGAGGACTAGGGAAAATCTGGATATGCTTTTCTTTAAAGCTAGAAATTTTTTCTGAAGAACCTTATATTAATGTCCCCAGTGCTGCAGTGTGTGTGGTGGTTTATACTCCTCTGTTCACTTCAACATTCTGAAATACATTTGGAAATGACCCTACGACAGACCAAGCAGCATTAATGAATCAAATCATTCAACTGCATTTTAATGCAAAACTGATGATTGTTTTGATGATTTCCTCCCTCACAAAGTGAATATGCTGCCTGAAAAGTATGTTAGCCTGAACCTACAGTGTCCTCTGTTGTTAACATTTTTTTTGAAGAACTTGTAATATCTGCTCTGCTGGATTTGGATTCTTCTACAAATCCCCACAAACCTACAAAATTGAGCGTGTCTTCCCTTCTTGTTATTAAAAAGCTGCATGTGCTTCCTGGTCACTGAGGCTCTTTACATGGCTCAGAGTGAAACTGTAACATGCGAGCAACAATAATCATTAGTGGTTAAAAATGTCTGTCTTCCACCACATTGTCTGTCTACAGCATATCAGTAAATATTAATTTTGTTTAGTCAGTCTTGTATTAGATCATTCCTATAGTCTCTGGTGTTAACATGATGGGACATGATGTTCCTGGAACTGAATTTCTCTCTCAATGCCTGAAGCTCACTGGCTACTGGAACAACTCACTAATTAGCTCATTATCTTGTTAAATAATGATCACATAAAACAATCTTGTTGCACTGGCAGTGACCACATCTTCTACTATTAATCTTCTTTAGTAACCCATTTACCTTATTATGAAAATCCTGGTATATCGATTACCATACAACAGCTAACTGTCATTTTCATACTTGGGAATTTATACAGATTAAACATAATAGGTGTAATTAATTTGTGAGCTTTAACATTGTTTGTACCTGTACAGATGTGCTTGTGGTTCCCTCTGCTTGCAGCTTTTATGGCAAGCTAAACTAATCAGCTGTTTGTTCTACTTTTTCTAGTAATTCCCAAAATGTTAGAGAAAATCTGTGTATTACTTGAAGTAGAATAGTAGTAGAAGGTAGAATATTTTGAACATTTCAGATCTGAATTCCTCTAGAACGTCATTACATGGCCCATGCAAGAAGAACTATTTGAAAACAAATTGAAAACATAGTTACTATTCATTACTAGTTAAACACTGAAAATGTTTGCTCTCTTATCATAAGTGTGGGTGTAGTTTGCTCACACCTGACAGAGTTGGCAACATATACAGTATTGGATGAAGGCCTAAACAGTCTAATCTTTAATTGCTGAATGGAAATATGTTATATAAGGGCAATACAAAAATTAAAATAGCTTTACAAGACTCTTCTAATGGTGGCAGTGTAGAAGTTTTAGAAGCTGTGACTAATATTTTTTGTATGTTTTAATGCTGTCTTGCAGGTATTCAGACGCAACCACTTGCCGACCATCAGAGGCCTTCTCTCATTGTGGAGAGACCAGCTCCAGCCCTTCAGAAGAGACAGGTGGGTGCCGCAAACCTTCTGCCAACAGGGGCAAGCGACGCAGACGTAACCCGGAGCTGGATGAGTCTCAGTATGAGACGGAGTACACCACAGGAGGAGAGACGGGAAACGAACTTGACGTAGAGGAATGGGAGAGGTGAGAATTAAACTTCCACAGTGCACGTCTGTGTGCAGCTCACACACAGTCAGGATTAGAGATGGAAATATCATTAGCCAAGAACTCAGAATATAAGTTACAGTCTTATGCTGTGAAGTGAATAACTATGAATTCAAAAAAGCTTAGGTAAAGGTGTCTTCATTTTTAAGGAAGATTTAGCTAAAATATTGAAACTTCAAGCAATTTGAAACTTGCTTGTGTGAAAGAGAATGCACGGATGCTTAAAAAACAAAGCATGGAAAAAGTTACAGTCTGTATTTGCTTGACTGTGTCCAGGAGAGTTGTTAATCCTCTGAGGCATGCCACTTCACTGTAGTCAGGTCTAATGAGAGAATTAGGCCAAAGGTACGAAACATAGTAGTCAGTATAACTAGTGAGAAAGTTTTCTTGTTTGGCCAATACTTATAGACCAAATATCCTAGTAGGACACATTAATGAAACCAACAATTAACAACATTTAACACTGATGTCTGTTTGTGTTTCTCTTTCTCTTCTCTTCCTCCAGTGTCTATCCGGTGATAATGTCTGATGCTCAGCGCCATGATTATAAGAGAGAGTTTGATGCAGACCTTAGGGAATACAAGCGCCTGTGTGCTGAGATGGATGACATTAATGATCAGCTGAACACACTGAGCCGGCTGCTGGACACGATGGATGACACCTCAGCTAAATACCAGGTAACACACACACCACTTGCCTCAAGCATGAAAAATGTTTTTATTAAGTTTCAATTAGTTGAAAAAGCTGCACCAACACATATGAAAACAAAACTTAATAAAAAAAAACATTAAGGTTTAAGCAACTGGTGCTGTTATTTCACGCTTAGTGAGAAATACTGTTGTTGTGTGGGGTCTGAACTTTAATAAATAAAAGGTGACAAAAAATTCTAATCAAGTGCTCATTTTTATCATAATTACCAAAGATTGTGATGACAATGAGCTTAGAAGTAGTAGATTAGTTTAATTAATTTTCACTTCTAGATTTGTGCATAAAAACTAAAATCTTTACACATTCAGAATCCTCGGATGTTTCCAAGCATTTGTAAAGAAAACCAGGCTAATATTATGCACATACTAAACGATATAAACCATTAAAATGTGAGTTTAATATACTCATCACATGATTGAAGTAAAATATTTGACCTGACACCTAGTATCTTTGGATATTGTCTGTCCTCTATCTCCTGCTAGATGCCAAAATTTTAAACAATCTCTACATCAATCATCATGAGACCAAATTATTTTTTATTTATATATTCCAAAAATCCCAAATTTGCTTCAAGGCGCTTTATAATCTCAATCATCTGTCCTTAGACCCTCAAATTAGACCCTCAAATCAGAAAAGGAAGTACTCTTTAATAGGGAAAATGGAAGAAACCTCAAGTTGAGCAACAGAGGAGGGATCTTTCTACCAGCACATTCAGACATTTTGTGTCTAGATTGACATTACGGATAAACAATAAAGATTATAGGCATATATGAAGCAAAGAGTGAGAGAGACTGGCGAGAGAGCCACTTCATTTGCTTCATTTGAATGAAAATGTCATTCATTTTACATATAAGGGAGCTGTGATCATCATGTTTTGTCCTAATTTCTCTAAAGGCTGTAGCAGAGGAATACAATCAACTAAAGGACCTGAAGCAGGTAAGAAGATTTTAGTGACTGAACACCATATTATAATACAGTTATCTGTGAGTGCATTGCAGATTTTGCTGTTGTAGAGCTCCGGCAGATTAACTCTTTAATTCTCAATTCTTTTGGACATAAAATGTCTACATTTTCTTGATTATGATAATTTATCACATAACTTTTATCATCTGTGTTCTCTGTGCTTGTCTTAGACCTCAGATTACCGGTCTAAGAAGAAGGAGTGTCGCAGGCTGAGACACAAACTGTTCCACATCAAACGCATGGTGAAGGAATACGACAGGAACCACTCATGAATCCACTAAGTCCTGAGTCGCAGCTCTGTGGTCTACGCAGCAAACACTCACAGACACGGACCTAGATACACTCCAAAATCCTGAAAAGACTCTGGCACGCTGAGACCAAAGTTATCTTAACAACACTGGCACACACTGGGCACAGAGGGGCACACACACAAACACACACACAGGGGACATACTATATATCGGTAATAATGATCTAAACGTGTGTTTTCTTCATTCTGTCTGATTGGTTAAGCATTAACAAGTAATTTTTTTTTAAACAAAATGGAGTAGGATCCTCCGTTGTTGCCATTTCTACAGCAAACACTGCCATTTTCCACAAGGTCTTGTTTTAGTGTGCTGGATCAGTGGGTGTGGTTGGAGAAAGGTTGTTTGAAAGTCACCTGACCTTCAGTCACTCGTGATAACACTGTGTTTGGTTTCTGTGGCTCTGTTTGTTCTCCAGATTGGCAACTTTTTTTTATCTTCACAGATAAGAGGTGGAGCAGTATTGTAGAGAACATGGTAATGAGACAAGTTTCTGGGATTGTTTGCAAGCAAATATGCAGTTTCTTTAAATCCCTGACATCTCATTAGCTCACAAATGAACTTCCTCCATCTTTTGTCTCAGTGTTTGTAACTAACTTCAGTGTTAGTCACGTTAACTGTTCTTTGCTAGGACCATGTGTATTTTTCCCATATTCTTTCGTCATAGATGCAGTGAGACCAAAAGGGGACAAATTAGTATGTTATATTGTATATACTCTTGATAAATCTTGCTCATACTAAGAACCAAGATCAAATTTACTTTATCTTTTTATTAGATCAAGAAAATAGATTTGTGAACTTGTTTTTTGTACATACTAAAGAGTGGTATAGTAGGTTGTTTATTAATAAGTGATCATTCAAAATGTGCTTAAGCTATGCAAAAACAGTTTTTGTAGTTTATGATGCACGCTCCTCAACAAACTGGAAAACATTTCTCATTATTTCTGACTGTTTATAAGCTGAGCTCATCTTTCCATTTGATTCTTTATCAATGAAAATGATCATTTGTTTTAATTTCTGTATTAATCCACTTTATGCACAAATTGTTACGATCTAATGTACGTTGAAAATTATGATTCACTTTTGATTTGTCCTGCATTTGTATTTTTATGAAGAACATTGTTGCCATTTTTAAAAACCACTTGCGAGCCATTTATTTTTTTATGAATTTATTTTCTTTGATGCTATGATGCAAGACTGTTTTTTTGTAATGGTAAACTTCTAAAGGTATGATGTCTAAAAGTATTGCATTTAGTAAGGAATTAAAGTAAACGTGTCTAATTCTCTAAACGATGGCTAAGCAAGTTTCTTTTTTATCTTTTTATCTATTTAATTTTTTTCTGATCAAAATGTTTTGGCGATGTCTGCAGCTCGGTGCATCTGCAGTGAGCATCCAGCAGGGAGAGCAGCTAGACTTTGTTTTTGCCAGTAGACACTGTTGAACCCAGCAGGTCATCCCAGTGAGCTTAATGTCAGCTCTTACTGCCCCCTGTTGGTAAAGTTCTTTGAAAATCATTTACTCAGCTGTTCTGGGTCATGCGTCCACACTAGTAGTGCTCTTTTTGCAGTTAGTAAACAAAAAATACTTACATTTTATAGTAACAAATTAACATACACTGTTATGACTTTGTGGTTAATGTGATGATTATTATGGTTCATTCAAAAAAATCATCATCCAACATTATTTTAATCCAGAAATGAATGATTGATTGTTGAAGTTATTAGTGATGTTGGTTAGCGTCAATCTATAATTAGAATACCGAAAGCAACTCATGATGCACAGTAACATATTATCAGGTTACAATTATTTAGTTACTTTCCAAACAACATAAAATTAAAATAATGCTAAGGTGCAGTTAAGGAATAGATTTCTAGATCATTATAACGTGTATAAACATTATAACGTTAATAAATACATTAATACTACTACTTACTCTGTAGTACTGTCCATGTTACTACGATTAAAATGTAGCTTTGCTGGGATTTTTTTCCATTTCATATGACCTGGCGAGATAAATAATACAACTAATTATTATTTTCATTACCACTCATTCAGTCATTACTTTTTTTCATAATTGATAATTGAAATTCCTGTTAATAAATTTTCTGATTTGATTAATTATTTCAAAAATTTAACGGGAAATGGTTTGGATTTACACATTCTCACAGGTTCTAGTCTTGAAAGAAATATTTAATGCAAAAATAACCAGGTAGTCATGGGAACTTTTTTAGCTTTACCGTGGTCATAGAAACA